>OZ024908.1:24182753-24214282 GCA_964017125.1 Flabesymbios commensalis | reverse complement strand
TATCATTTCGTCGTCCTCAGGAAGTTCTCGCATACTTGCAGTAGTTTTTCATGGCCTGCAGTTTAGCCTCTATCTTCTGTAAAATCACATTCATTCATCTGATAAGTATAAATACTGCTCTGCAAAGCTAAAAAGTAAGCAATTATCGTATTTTGGTTTTGCACAACATAATTCACCTTCTCACTTTTATTGGAGGTGAAAGTTGCTAAAGAAATTTACATTTTTTGAATAAAATTCCATTAATTTTTTAATTAGTTTAATTTGATGAATGTATGGAGCTTTATATTGACATTTTGCAAAGCTAAATATGCTCTGAATCATTTACATAAAATATCTAAAATTATTAAGCCACATGTTTTCGAGCCAGTATAGTATCTGACTCTTGAATAGTATCCACTGACAAACGTGGCAAAATCAGCTAATCTCCACCCGTCACTCCGTCAATAGGGGTAACATTATTTTGAAAGTCACATTCGTTCCTGCACTTAGAGGGTTATCTCCAAGATGAGAAGGTGTTGTCTTTTGTTGCGGCCGCTGTTACATCTCGCATCACGTCACCTTCTCCCGGATCGGAGGAGGAGGAGGTTTCTTAGCCGCTTAAACAAGCCAGATCCACACACAACCACCGCGCTAATTTCCTTTGCGTTTGTACTGCTCTGCAAGGCGAAAAGGCAGTAAATGCTTTCTTGAAAAGAAAGCATTTACTGCATTGTGGCCTTGCACGGCTGAGTACGAGTAGACGGCGGCCACAATAGGCCTAGAGAGGTTGTAAAGGGGCCTTGTGGGCGAGGCCTGGACCACAGGCCTTTGGCTGCCTCTCTGATCGAAGTCACGCTCAATAAGCTGCCGTGTGAAGTCTGCATCAGTAACGGGATGCTCTGTGACACTCCCAGCCTTACAGTCACCTACTTAACCCTCTAGATGCTGCGGCGCCACATTTTGCAACAGTAAAGACATGCACTGTGGCGTATTGAGTAACAGGTTGCAATGCAAGCAGGAAATATTGCTGTAAATGAGGATTGGGTCTTCACTTAATTACAATTTAATAAATATTTTATGTTTATTTTTGATGTCTTCACAACTTGGCAATATTGTGATAAGTACCATATATATATTTGAAAATATTTACTTCGCGACCATGGTTTATTAAAAGAAAATAGTGATAAAATAGTAAACAAAATCATAACCTTAGTCGACTTAATAGCAGATGTTGTGCTTTTGTTCGATGTATCGATTTATTGATAAGTTACTTCAATAAAATTGTGTTTGATAAATAAGTACTTTTTTAATGTTGAAAATCAAAATTAAAAACTTAAAATTGAAAAAAATAAACTTTTTAGATTATCGATGAAAAACCTTGATGCCTTATAATTGCCGCATTCAGCCTGATTGTGGTGTGTCACGTCAAATATATATATATACGTTGACCGTGGTAAAGTAAACTTTGGCAATGTGTGAATTCTTCGTCACAACATACCAATCTGATGGTCAAGCAATGGGCCAAGAGCGCAGAAGGTAGAAATGATTGAAGACTGGGCCGCCCTCTGATGTCCACCTCGATGGTCACACGGATTTCAGGTAAACAGCGGGCGTCCCCTTCCGCCGATCCGGATTGGACCCCCCCCCCTCTTCCACGCCGTGATTACCGCAAATTGAACAATGCATATCTGTAGCAAAGCTCGCCCACCCTCTGTGTGCTAGGTCACGCCAAATATACTGTGTTTATGGACATCATGTAAGGAATTGTAGTTGTGGTACATATACTTTCTGAACGCTACGGGGATATACTTTGAGATGGTAGACTTAGAGCTGATTAGAGACATTCATAGATCTATGTATTTCATCATTTGAAGAAATGTGAGAAATGAAAAATGTGAAAAAATGTTTTTTTTTAATATAAATAAGACAAGGG
This sequence comes from Flabesymbios commensalis, assembly GCA_964017125.1. Classification (NCBI taxonomy): domain Eukaryota; kingdom Metazoa; phylum Annelida; class Polychaeta; order Terebellida; family Flabelligeridae; genus Flabesymbios; species Flabesymbios commensalis. The sequence continues at coordinate 24,212,370 of OZ024908.1, read as the reverse complement.
TGATTCGAGTTTGACATATGTCTGAGCTCATTATATTATAGATTGGTATGCCTACTGAAAGCCGACACACTAAGATATGTTATCTTCACTGATATCTCGATTTCTGTGCATAAAATGAAATACTCATAAATACGTTTTTTTCTTTAAGCACGACTTGTTTAGTTCAGTAATTAACGCTAACCATTGTTGTGACAGCGTCTTCAACGCTAGCCCACCGTTAGTCTGATAGCTACTGTAATTCAGCCTCTTTGAAGGTATTATCTGTAATACCAAAGAATCTGTAGAATCCATAGTTTCCTTGATAAGACAAAGACAAGACGCAGGATTAGGACATGGCATGGGAGGACGTGCAGCCACCGGTATTACCATACACCTACTATGCTGCGGTGCGAAGTCAAAGTTACTGCCTTTTAGCATACTTTTCAAGTAAGGAGTTACTGCCTTTCGGCTCTGCAGAGCAGTATAGAAATTGGAAGATAATAGATGAGATAATTAGGGTTGATTCAGCGTGTGTCTTATTGTGGTCAGTCGCCGCTTACCGGCGCTTGCCATGCCTCGGATTCACACGGCTGTTTGATCCACCCCTCTCCGATCCCGGGGTGGTGTCCTCCTTCCCCCCAGGGCAGCCGGGAGTCGGGGTGGGGCTCCCGGGTGGGGCGCTGGTATGACGACACTCTCGCGCACCACCGCACCTCCATAGGTAATGAGACACCCACCAGCTCTCCTATGAAGGTATTTTATGTTTTTTCTCCCCTGAGAGAATTATTAATTTTCCGACTGTTACAGGTGCGTTGACGTGGCAAGAATAATATACTCTGTCTTGCGGAATAACCCTTCAAACCCTTTATGATCCTTTACATCTCCACGATACAAAAGCAAAGGACAGCAACTGCTTATTTGTACAGTAGGCCATAAGCAGTTACAATCAGTATACGTCATTGAAATGATAACAGCACAGACCGCATAAGAGGTCCTAAATTCGTTATTTGCTTGGAACAAGATGTTTTTTTCATATACATTTGAAGAAATGAAAAATACTATCGGTCTTGATACGTCTACGTGAAACAATTTTTTTTTTCCAATGTGATCAGCATTTGGTCATTCCGTGTAACAAATCATCAGCTCTGTCGTGCAAAGTCTAGATGACGGTAGCTGCTTACTTTGCAAGTAAACATTTACTGCATTTTGGCTTTGCAGAGCAGAGCTGATATCACCTGTTGTTGCCGCACCCACCTGGCTTTCAACTCCACCTGGCGACTACCAGGATAACTAAATGACAGACTAAGTCAGCCGTCATCACGATCTTCTTTGTCCATCTCAGATTCTATTTCTATCAAAAACTGTAGCTACGTACGAAACAGATTTGACAAAAGACTGCTTAACATCGATAATATCGCAAGCAGGCAAGGCCATACGATATTACAATTACCAATTTTCTCGTTAATCTTTGAGGACGGTGTAATTGATTATTTATGTTTTGATAAAGATAAGATAACATTTACAAAAACAGGAACCTGTAAATAAATATTGAAAATGTATTACTAAATAATGTTCAAATAATACAAACAGGATACAAACAGCTTATAAGCTTTTCTGATAACAGTACAAATGAAAGTAACAAAAACTGCAACAAATGGAATGTTAAGAGTAATAATTACAATAGCAGTATTTATAAAAGTATCTAGTAATAACAATGCCCATAATAGTGATGATAACAATAACAATGACAGTGACAAAAATAGTAATGGTAAGAGTATAGTAACAATAACAATAACAACAATAGTAATGGTGATAATAATAATATCATCAATAACAGTAACAACAATAGTAATGATAAGAATAATAGTAACAATAACAGTAACAACAATAGCAATGGTACGAATAACATCAACAATAACAGTAACACCAATAGTGATGATAAGAATAATAGTAACAATAACAGCAACACCAATAGTGATGATAAGAATAATAGTAACAATAACAGCAACACCAATAGTGATGATAAGAATAATAGTAACAATAACAGTAACAACGATTGTAATGATAAGAATAATAGTAACAATAACAGTAACAACGATTGTAATGATAAGAATAATAGTAACAATAACAGTAACAACGATTGTAATGATAAGAATAATAGTAACAATAACAGTAACAACGATTGTAATGATAAGAATAATAACAACAATAACAGTAACAACGATTGTAATGATAAGAATAATAGTAACAATAACAGTAACAACGATTGTAATGATAAGAATAATAGTAACAATAACAGTAACAAGGATTGTAATGATAAGAATAATAGTAAAAATAACAGTAACAATAATAGTAATAATACGAATACCAGCAACAATAACAGTAACAACACTAGTAATGGGATAATAATTGTAACAGTAACGGTAACAACAATAGTAATGATAAGAATAATAGTAAAAATAACAGTAACAATAATGGTAATGGTAAGAATAATAATAACTACAACACTATCTATAATATTGTATATTAAAATAAAATTGAAAATAACAGTAACGATAGCAGAAACAATAACAAAAAAGTAGCAGTGAAGCAATGGTAGTAGCAATAGTATTAGTAACAATAGCAGTATTTAAAATAGAAACAAGAATACTAACAGTAGCAGAAATAGTAAATGTATAAAAATCTGATAATGTATCAATCGTAAACGTAAACTTACATTTTCTGAACATCCATATTGTCCGAAACTGTGCATGCACATGGAAGACCAGTAGTATCGAAAATATATTAGATAGAATGTAGGTAAGAGAGGTATTTTGAATTTACTTAAATTTTGAAAAAAATAACTTGCACAGAATAAAATAAAATCTTTATCAAAACGTGACCTGAGACCAATATATTTTTCTTTTATGATAATTATTTTCGAAAAATTTTCAGCTGATTCACAGTGCTGGTTTTAGGACAACTTATGCATAGTACATACACTATGTTTAAAGCTATGTATTTTTTTTAAATCTAAAAGAAATGTTTTAATCACCAAGGCAGGTATAGCGACATATTTCAATATAGATCTCTTCAACACTTATGCATAGTCATTGTTCAAATATTTATTATTTGCCCCCTTAGGTATAAAATGTCATATTAAAGGAGACGCATTATTATTATTTACTATGTGTCTTGTATACACACTTACATCAATTAAACATACTATATATAATAATACACATTTAAATAATAATATATCGAAGTTCTTTACAAAATTTTTATTACGTCGACAAAATGTAAGATTCAATATTATATCGTGTTGCAAATTACAATCAAATATTAAAAACAATACCAATCAAAGTAAAAAAAGAGTAAGATACTGTCATGTAAGGACAGTCCACAATAACGGCTTACTTAAAAAGTACGAAGTTACTACTATTTTCTTGTGTGCAGCAGCATTTAACTCGCAGTACGACATAAATTACCAGAGTTTTACTTAGAACTTTGAACTTTGAAATGTTATCCAGCAGCACCTCCTATTTGGAGTATCAGGCTGGAGGGGGGAAAGGGCTGGTGGATTTAGTCAACCAGTTGACTCTTGAACGCTGCCACAGTTTTTTTTTTACGCATTGCTCTAAAATATGTAGAAGCAGCTTTGGTATAGAATGCAGCTCAAATGTTATCTGGTTCAGTCTCCGCCAGGGGGTACGATAGTCAGTGAAGGGTGAGCAACCAGCAGGCGCCGTCTGGCGATAGAGTAGTGGATGACTTCAACAGTAACACGCTAGAGGGCGTTACTTGTCATCAACCGGCTTAAAACACAAAAAATACAGGATCATTCCATAAATTCTATATATATTTCAATATATCTATATATCTATATCTATAGTAATATATCCATGGATATCTTTATATATCTATAAACATGTATATATATATATAATAGTACATTTTAAGTGTCTTATACATAATTCATGTATATGTATATATTTGTTATTATTTAACTTACTCCATATGATTTTTCTTTTTATTTTTTATACATATTTGTACGTGAAGAATTTTTTGTTTGATAATGTGATAAACAGTTTGGTTTTTTATATATGTGTATATACATATCAGCTATGATACGTTCAGTGTTCTTATCGCTTTCGTTCGATCAAAGATCACTGGTAACTGTCAGATCCTGCTACAGCTTTACTGATCCCCTGCCAGTCAGAAAACAGTGATTTAGATCCCCGGGGCACCGACCTGGTGGTACTTAGTGCAGACCAGTATCCCCAAGGCCATTGTCAGTACCCACAGCGGCTTACTATTACGTAAGATCACACCCGTTAGGCCTCCTCTCAGTTGCACTCACTGATCCCGGTACTTATCGCCTGGGAGTATCCATAAGAGTGCGCCAGAAATGTACAAGGGGTCACGATATACTGCGCAGATTTTTTTCATCCCGAGGTCAAGAATAAAACGCACCCTGTTTTTCTTCTGTGAGGGTGATGTGCTCGAGCTTTGTGCATCTGCTGGTCCTCTTCTTGAGATTTCTAGTAGACAAATCAAGAAAATACATGTTTCATACACAACTATATTATACTGGTAGTTTTCAAGTAAACGTTCACAGCTGTTTGCATTTACATAACATTCCAATAATTACATCAATTACATTTTAGGGTTTAATTGATCCTAAGATTTAGAGCATAACAGTACAAAATATATACTGCCATACATACACCAAACGACAGTATATGTTGGCTGAGCGTAGCAGAATATACCACGATTATTTACTAGTTGTTTTCCTCCTTTGGGTGTTTAAAGGTGATTTATCACCCCTTATATGGTATGAATAATTATGTCTTTATATGGGATGATTGGCTATCATGTTACCCTCTCAGAGGGTCACATGATAGCCGATCACCCCATATATAGGGTGATTAGCTATCATGTGACGACCCTCTCAGAGGGTCACATGATAGCCAACCACCCCATATAAGGAAACACGTGTACCCCATCTTGTGGCAACTTTGATTTATTTGTCACAAATTTATTCATACTATATAAGGGGTGATAGATCACCTTTAAGTGTTTAAAGTGTTCACCACCTGCCTGTGATGCACATGCCCGGCCTCCACATTCATATGGTGGTTAACCCTTGTGCTGCTGAATTACTTGTGTTTATGTTTCCTCCAGTTCAAGCTGAAATTGGTAACGCAATTTCCAGCTTCAAATGACGAAAAATAGCTCTACTTGTGAAAGATAGACACTTCCTTAAATTGAATTATCTGATTTATAGTGTAACTACTCCGAACATTTTTTTAGTGTCCTAGCAGCACATAGGTTCACCCTTTGAACCCTCACTATGCATTAATGCATCATTTTACATCCCTGAAAACATACCTCATTATCCTACAACTAGGGGTTTTAGAACGAAAATTTCCATGAAATTGGTTTACCAATACATGGTCATTTTCTTTAATATTTAAACCACATCAAATCATCTTCATCCACTTCTAGTCGAGAATTGCGACAGCAATTCGCGGCTTGTAGTGGATGAAGATGACAATGGTAAATTCAGGGCTGAAACGGTTAAAGGCTGGTTTATCACACAACAATTCCTGAGGAGTTACACTCAGTATTACTGATGACCGCTGGTCACGCCAGTCGGCAGTGGTCAGCGATACTCAACTGTAAGAAACGGCGTCATCAGGGTGAAGGTCATATGTGTCACTGACGTGTCTAAATCCACGTGTCAAGGTCAACACGCCGCGCTATATACTTTGGTGCTCGCCCTAAATCTCTAAATTTCGTGGTCCCTTTGTATGATTACTTTAATCTGTAGGAATATTGTGGACAAACAGAATCGCTTGCAAGTGTCAATTATTACACCAGTTTTCTAAGCTATATACATGCAGGTGGTTTAGGGTCATATTACTGTTCAAATTGCAGTAAATACAAGGATAGCTCTGTCCTCAACAACGAGAACACGCCAAGCAAGCATCTTTGTACGTTTTACAACTTTTCAGCATGCGAAACATTTCGACTAAGTACCAAGTATAGTAATCAAGCCCTTACCGATTGGGATAAGCTATTGTAACTCAGCTGTTATGTAAATTTGCGAATAATTCCACACTTGGACTGACCTTTGTGTTCTGACTTGAATAACTGTTTTTACAAACCTATTCCTCCATTTTGCTAATAAAAGAATACCCATAGATGTGTGTTTTTGAGTATTTTATTTATCACTTTGCGTGGCCACTTAAAACAATATACATGTATGTCAATGAGATTTTTAAATCTGTTGATATTCTGTTGAGAGTCTCTGTTATGGAGACTGCAGTCTGTCTGTGATAAACAGCAGTGTCTATAAGAAACTGCAGTCTGCGTTTGTTATTGACTGCAGTCTATCTGTGATAGACTGCAGTGTGTCTGTAAAAGACTGCAGTCTGCCTGTGATTGATAGACTGCAGTGTGTCTGTATTACAGAGACTGTTGTATGTATGTGATAGACTGCACTATCTTTCTGTGATAAACTGCAGTGTGTCTGTAAAAGACTACAGTCTGTCTGTGATAGACTGCAGTGTGTCTGTAATAAAGAGACTGCAGTATGTCTATAAGAGACTGCAGTCTGTCTGTGATAGACTGCAGTGTATCTGTAAGAGACTGAAGTTTGTCTGTGATAGACTGCAGTGTGTCTGTATTAAAGAGACTGCAGTTTGTCAGTGATAGACTTCAATGTGTCTGTAAGTGACTACAGTCTGTCTGTGACAGACTGCAGTGTGTCTGTAAGAAACTGCAGTCTGTCAGTGATAGACCGCAGTGTGTATGTAAGAGATTGCAGTCTGTCTGAGATAGACTACAGTGTGTCTATAAGAGACCACAGCCTGTATGTGATAGACTGCAGTGTGTCTGTGAGAGACTGCAGTCTGTCTGAGATAGACTACAGTGTGTCTGTAAGAGACTGCAGTCTTTCTGTGATAGACTGCAGTGTGTCTGTAAGAGATAGCAGCCTGTATGTGATAGACTGCAGTGTGTCTGTGAGAGACTGCAGTCTGTCTGTGATAGACTGCAGTGTGTCTGTAAGAGACTGCAGTCTGTCTGAGATAGTCTACATTGTGTCTGTGAGAGGATGCAGTATCATAGGTATGTCTGTGATAGACTGCAGTGTGTCTGTGATAGACTGCAGTCTGTCTGTGATAGACTGCAGTCTGTCTGTGATACACTGCAGTGACTGTGTGTCTGTGAGAGGCTGCAGTTTGTCTGTGATAGACTGCAGTGTGTCTGTAAGAGAATGCAGTCTGTCTGAGATAGACTGAAGTGACTGCAGTGTGTCTGTGAGAAACTGCAGTCTCCCTGTGATAGACTGCAGTGTGTCTGTAAGAGACTGCAGTCTGTCTGAGATAGACTGCAGTGTGTCTGTGAGAGACTGCAGTCTGTCTGTGATAGACTGCAGTGTATCTGTAAGATACTGCAGTTTGTCTGAGATAGACTGCAGTGTGTCTGTGAGAGACTGCAGTCTGTCTGTGATAGACTGCAGTGTATCTGTAAGAGACTGCAGTTTGTCTGAGATAGACTGCAGTGTGTCTGTGAGAGACTGCAGTCTGTCTGTGATAGACTGCAGTGTATCTGTAAGAGACTGCAGTTTGTCTGAGATAGACTGCAGTGTGTCTGTGAGAGACTGCAGTCTGTCTGTGATAGACTGCAGTGTATCTGTAAGAGACTGCAGTTTGTCTGAGATAGACTGCAGTGTGTCTGTGAGAGACTGCAGTCTGCCTGTGATAGACTGCAGTGTATCTGTAAGAGACTGCACTTCAGTCGTCTGTGATCTAACTGACTAAAATGTGTCTGTAAGAAAATGCTTTATTTTGCTTTTCATTATTTCAATGATCAGAAATAATACACAAAATTCGTTTGAAATTGTTAATGAAATATGAGAAAAAAAATTATTTTCAAGAAACCTCGAAGATTACGTCAACTTGCAATACAGTATCCTATTGATAAATGCGTAGTGTTAAACATGTTGTATACACATTACGTGGAACATTTTTATTATATCATATTACACGATTCTGTGTGTTTCTGTCTTCGCAAAGTATACATTTGGACCTACAAATATGACTAAAATCTAAAATGCTGCTCCTGTGTGACATGTAGCTGACTCCACAGTGTCCGCTAGGTGGTAGGCTGGGCTATGACCCTGACAGGCCGACCTTACCGTCCACGAGGTGGCGCTCTGACCCGTTGTCAGAGTGCTGCAGGCCACGATGTGACCAATTGATGTCACTATGTCCTAGAATGAAGTAACGCAGCCCTGCAGAATTTCTGCATTTCTATTATGTTATTTCCACTTCTATTAGGACTTGTATGATATGTATGTATGTATGTATGTAAGCCCCTATGTAGTACCTATGTATGTAATTATGTTTGTAGGCCTATGTATGTAATTGCATTATTACCATTTTACATAATCAAATAAAATCAACATTATTGCAGACAGTGTAAGATACATCATATCGTCGCCTCGGGGCTAAAGGATCCTATCTGACACTCGTTAGAGTGGCAGATAGGATCCTTTAGCTCCGAGGCGACGATATTAGCACAGCAAATAGTAGGCTACAAAATACTACAATGGTATAAAGACACCAAAATAAACAATACATGTTGTGTGGTATTAATGATAATATTGTAGATGCAAAATAGTATGTTATAAGCTATGATTATTGAATAGGATTTTATTTAATGTAGTGAACTGCCGCAACAATATACGTTTTAAATAATAAGATAAGCTGTAGAACGAATTAAAAATATATACGATGTGATTTAATTTCACATTATGTGTAAAAATTACATGCATGTTATTTGTACATACTATATGAAATTAAATAACAACGTACGGAGGCATAACAGGCTATCTTTCAACAATAACTAGCCTACATAGGCTCTGTACATTGTCAATTTACATTTTATTTTCTCCTTCACATTTAATTATAACGATGATGTATCACAGTGACAGCATAGCTGTATTAAACATAAGGCATTCGTAAACATAATGTGATTCAGGATCTGCGATAACGATAACTATTATATCTGCACTATTATAATTATACAACATGCTAGTGATGACATAACAAACATGTAGGCATAAACCTAAAATCAGAAATGCATTTCTGCTAAAATTCATGCAAGTATCAGACATGTACATGTGGAAATAGCGCAGGATAAATGCAGAAAATACACATATATATATGCCTAGCACATTCTAATAAAAAACATGTGCAGGGGCGGTGAATAGGCATAAACTAAGTAGCCGGTAATGTTCTTTCCATGGCCTATGTTTGTATGTACATACTGTATCTTTGAAAGGGCCATGGTCTATCAAATAAACCAAATCAATCAATCAATCAATCAATCAATCAATATTAACAAAAAATGATACTTTGTAACAGTTACAAAACATATCATTAGAAAATATCAAGATGACTGATATATCAGTAAGTTCACTTGCGGTGTATAATTGCATTATGTTCCCAGCAAACACAGAATATTTGTATAACATATACAGCGTCGGCCCAACGTCTTTGACGTTGGTCTAGCATTGTGCAACTGTTATACAAATGTTTTGTGTTTGCTGGGTACATGTAGGTCAAGTTGACTCCCGCTCGCAGTTCTCGGGACTCCCATCTGATCCACGTAGATCCGGAATCTGTGGGTAGCATGATCCCGAACAGATCTCATTTATAGCGTGGAGATGGGACCGTGCCAAAACGCCCCTTCCCGCAATCTAATCCCGGGGCTCATGAAATAAATATTGGGCAATATGAGGCGAACCGCACGCCGTGAATGGGACAGGTTCATTGACAATCTGAGAACCAGCTGTGCGCTGATCAAATGAAAACAGGCAGCCATTCACAACACACAATATTGGTCACTATATAGTAGATTATTCTACAAATTTAAAAGCCAATAACTGCTTAGGCCCTACATTTCAAGTTGACAGTTAGTCCCTTTAGGCCTTGCATAGCAATATAGATCAGATTCTATACCTTATAGGACAGAACTAACCTGTAGCGCATGTTTTTCGTTTATTTTCGTAAAATTATCTGCATTATTTTAAAAGTTGAACCATTTGACATGTAGAAAATCAAAATTATGACGTCCCTCTATATATAAACCCATTACACTAATTATGGAATTTTATTACATGTCAAATGATCTAACTTTTAAAATAAGGTACTCGATACAGGGGTCTAATTTTACCGGTGTTAGGATTTGACTTGAAAATGGCATACATGTAAGATAATTCGAGGAAATCGGTGCAGAATGGACGGCGAAATCGAGCAAAAAAATACGCTACAGATTTACCAAAATATAAAAAAATTGTGGCCTAGGGTACTAGTATTGTGGTGTCCATTTGGGCTTACGCCCATGTAAAATTTATCCCCCTTTGATGGGATAAATCGTCAAGTTTTAAATCCTTAATGCCTGAAATTACCTTGGTGAGAATTAAAAAAATCATTTATAAAGTCCCAAAAGTGCACGGATTGATGGCTTCATTAAAATGTGGCAGCAGTCAGCAGCGGTGGCGACCTGTCATCTTGGAAGCGTCGGCCGTGCAAGGCCAGAAGGCAGGAAATGCTTATTGTTCAAGTGAACAGTTACCGTCTTCTGGCTTTGATGAGCAGCAGTCGTGTCCCATCAAAAAAGAGACATTCACCCAATGCTGTTTAAATGTTGGCCCACCGTCTTCGACGCTGGTCCAACATTGAAGCAGCATTGGGTGGATGTCCCGTGTTTGCTGGGGCGTCAGCGCGCACCTCTTATTTCAGAGGAGTCCTGACAGTCTCCCTTTCCTAAATCCCGGAGGGCACGGATTCCGTGTGGTGGGCTGCGGCTGCAAAAGAGCGTCAGGCGCACCGCGGCCGGGTGTCACACCCTGAGGGGACTGTGGAGAAAGAATTGACCCAATGCTGGGTTAATGTTGGCCCGCCATCTACGACGGCGGGCCAACATTAACCCAGCATTGTGTCAATGTATCGTTTTTGTGGACACGGCGGTGTCGCCACGGCAACCACACACCGCAGCGCCTCACGGTGACGACTGCAGACACTGGCTGGTGACACCGCCATCAGCGCCGCCAAGCGAATGACAGGAGATGTGAGGAGACAAGACAGCCACATACTGCCGTGCAAAAACAAAGTGGTGTAACTGCTTACTTTCTAAGATAGCAATTACTGCCTTTTAACTTAACAACAGAGCAGCACACTGTCATATAAAATGAGTGGAATACATCATCAACGTGACACATAAAAACAGCTGTGAAGATCGTTGTAAAGTAGGTCGAGGTGTGCAAACCTGATAAGTGTTTGCTAAAAGTCAAAGTGACTATCTTGATCAAATAAATATGTCGAGCTGTGGTAGATAGGTAGGTAGATATTCTTTTTGAACCAACGTAATAAATTTGTCTTGTCTTGTCTAGTCTTGCCTAGGCCTTATGTGTTGCAATTGAAAGCCAATTTTAAAGCACAGTAATACTTGAAAGGTCAGCATTCTGGGAACATATTTGGTGCATATTAGACCTACAGATGCATCTTTTAAAAATTCAGTTCTAACCTTTTCGGCCTGTGAGTGTCAGGCGCTGATTAGATATTTTCAGTAATAAACTCATAGACCTTTTTTTCGATATGTCTTTACAATATACTCTATTATACCATATAGGCTATGTTGTGCTATAGCATACATCGATGCTCATGCTGGAGAAGGTCGTATGTCTTTTTTGTAATTTTGAAGAAGATCGTTTCTGAGATCAACCACTCCCTAAAAATTGGCGGTCGAATATGGACGATCTTGTCATGTGACAGGATGGACCACTCTTCGATTGGTCGGGGTAGAATACTATAAAACTGGTCCGGAAATACAATACTTGTTTATACTTCTCTGCATAAACAAAAGACAGTGACAGTTTACTTGAAAAGTAGGCATTTTGGCTTTGTACAGCAGTACACAGTCGAAATACGACGACAGTTTTGCACATCATTGGTCTAAGGAAGAAATTACACATGCAGGCTTTTTTTTTATAACATAACTACTATTTTATGTGGTCATATTAGAATAAAATAAATCTTTTAGCCATAAATTAAATAATTATTAATGGGATTGTGATTATAAACTTTATTTATTTCACACATGAGCATGTACTAATTAGACTTAGCTCATGTGAAGTGTGAAAGTTATGTGTTATCTTTGTAACACCAGATAGCGTTTTCAATAATCCCTTCGCTGCAAAAAAACAGACGTTGGTCTGATGTTAGACCTGAGTTGTAGACTGCTTACAAATATTAGGCCTAACCCTTAAAGCGCTGAAATACTTTTATGTAAACCAGAGAGCAAAATTGAATAAATCCGCCTTTGCAATTTGAAATCATCATAGATGTCTTAGTTAGCTCTTTCCGCTTCGTTTGGATACCTATGTTATGGATCTACGGGCATTATGAAATATTTTACTCTTTCATATTCTCGCGTCTAATGATATTTAAAAGATTCGTAGCGTCGAAAAAAAGTAACATTTTTTCAGCGCAAATGGTTCGCATGTAACAAACGGCTGGCTAGCGTTTGTGAAGTGCATAAAGGAAAATAAAATATGATTCTATTCTCCTTGAGTGCATGGACAATAATCTTTGTTGTTAATTTAATCATTTATTTTCACAATACGGCAGCTGCGAGACAGATAATGTTTCTAATCAATTACTATTCTTAGACAGTGGCATTTACCATTTGGAGCAGAGCAGGCATGATAACACTGCTGTGCAAAGCCAAAAAGCAGTAACTGCTTACTTCTCAGCTAAGCAAATTATGCCTTCTGGCTTTGTAGAGTAGAATAAACCCCCTTTATTTTCAGTCAAAATGACAAAGACTTTAAATAACAAACACACTGCCTCGATTTTGATCCCACATTGCTGTCTCTCTCTGTTTCAGAACCAGTAAGCACAAAACATTTGTATGACATTTGTAAAATGCTGGACCAACGTAGAAGACGTTGGGCCGACGTTGTACAAATGTTATTCAAATGTTTTGTTTTTGCTGTAGAGGCAGGGACCGTTGGCAAAGCTCCTCGCACTATCTGGGTCAAGGTAATCCAACCGTCAACTGCACTGTCCACCACATCAACTGCCCATCAGTGAACTGCATACTCGGCATTTTTTCTCAGAGATATGGAGAGAGACATACAAAAATTCGATAACATTATTATCGTATGCAGACACTGCTGTTGCTGTGTTGTTTCCATGACCACAACGTAGACATGCTATTGGTCAAGATGACATAGCACAAAATGTGGTCAATTGCTGGTTCTATTCTACCATAGCTGCTAATGTATTATTGAAGAACATTTTGTCTCTTTGAAAACAGAATATCGAGAGCAACGAGTCACAAACTCTGTAGTGACAGGAAGTATAAATTACCGTCTAACGCTAAATGGTAATTATAATTGTGTTAATTATCAGTCTCGACAGAATGCGTGGGGAAGTGTGTTTTAATGTCAGTATGTGAATATCACTTTTCCCAAATCTATTTGAAATATGTTTGGAATGTTTCTACGTTCACGAAAACTGCGAATGTTGTATTTTCTATTTTTTGAAAATATATGTTTTCTTACTCATTTTGTTCTAGTTCCATTTATAATATTATGCTCTGCTTCTACACTTTTTGGATAATTATTATGTGGGCATGAAACATAATTCATCATTTATAGTCAATTTAATTAATGTATGAATGAATGAATGAATGAATGAATGAATGAATGAATGAATGAATGAATGAATGAATGAATGAATGAATGAATGAATGAATGAATGAATAAATGAATGAATGAATGAATGAATGAATGAATGAATGAATGAATGAATGAATGAATGAATGAATGAATGAATGAATGAATGAATGAATGAATAAACAAATGACTAAATAAATGAATGAATAAATGAATAAATGAATAAATGAATAAATGAATAAATGAATAAATGAATAAATTTTGTTCTAGTTCCATTTATAATATTATGCTCTGCTTCTACACTTTTGGATAATTATTATGTGGGCATGAAACATAATTCATCATTTATAGTCAATTTAATTAATGTATGAATGATTGAATGAATGAATGAATGAATGAATGAATGAATGAATGAATGAATAAATGAAAGAATGAATGAATGAATGAATGAATGAATGAATGAATGAATGAATGAATAAATGAATGAATGAATGAATGAATGAATGAATGAATGAATGAATGAATGAATGAATGAATGAATGAATGAATGAATGAATGAATGAATGAATGAATGAATGAATGAATGAATGAATAGCATTACAGTATGTTACCATTGACTGGGTCACGAAGATCTGCTGAGGATGGTGTTATGAATGAGATGACACTGCCTTCATACACAGTATCGAATTTCGCAACATTTCGATCGAAGGCCGAGCACGCTACCTTCCGGTCACGGAGGCTTCCCACTATACTGAATCCGATGATAGGTATAGAGTGACACCAAACTGTTTTATTGAATCGAAAGAACTCTATCCATTTTAAAATTCACAGAGCTCCCCCAGCAAACATGGTCCAACAGTAAACCAACCTCAGGCCAACGTATCATGTTTACTGGGCTGCATTTCGCGAAATTTATACTCTGCTTCACAGAATGGATTATCACCCGAAAAAATCATTGCATACTAGTATGCATAATATATACCTTGATATCACGTAATTTTATATTTAAAATAAAATGATACGAGCCGTATCAAAAGGTGAATTTACGGCAGAGCCTGTGTACAGAGCCTGTGTAACGTTATATTAGGGCGCATAGCAGAGTAGAATTCATGGCTATAGGGGGTGGAGAGTGCCAGCTGGTCGACACCATGGTGACTAGCATAGAGGACCAGGGGCAAGGGTGCTGACCCCGGGGTGCGGGGTCTGCCACCAACAATCAGCCAGCTACACAACCTGGGGTGGGGATAGATGTTGTACAGGGTCAGGGCTGGAGTTAGCGGGCATATACACACACACCCTCACCTATCACCCGATTCAATCCAAACAATCATAATCATAACCCACCATCAATAAAAAATATTAGCAAATTTAATCTACATGGTCAATCAATCAGTCAATCAGTCAATCAATCAATCAATCAATCAATCAATCAATCAATCAATCAATCAATCAATCAATCAATCAATCAATCAATCAATCAATCAATCAATCAATCAATCAATCAATCAATCAATCAATCAATCAATCAATCAATCAATCAATCAATCAATCAATCAATCAATCAATCAATCAATCAATCAATCAATCAATCAATCAATCAATCAATCAATCAATCAATCAATCGATCGATCGATCGATCGATCGATCGATCGATCGATCGATCGATCGATCGATCAATCAATCAATTAATCAATCAATCAATCAATCAATCAATCAATCAATCAATCAATCAATCAATCAATCAATCAATCAATCAATCAATCAATCAATCAATCAATCAATCAATCAATCAATCAATCAATCAATCAATCAATCAATCAATTAGTATGATTGTTTTCCTTTTTATAAAATCCTGGTTTAACACACAGGAATTAAACCTGAGTTAATTAACAGATCGGGCAGGGCGCCAAGGGTTCGCTCCACTTAGGATAGCAGAGATCCCGGTCTGCTTCCCAGGCGGTTAGTGTTACCAGCCCCGGTGCCTTCTAACACCCCTATCTGCCATGTCATAGTTTAACGACCCTTGTTGACAGATTTCTTGGTCTGGCCTGTGAGCACCCCTGTGTATCTAATAAGGGGTCCTTACCAGCAGATTGGGGTGCAGTTGATAAGTAACCAGCGTCAGTAGCGGTCGCATTGCCATGGTTACTAAGCTCTAGCAAGCTGATTTTATGTCTTTTTTGATAATTTGTATTTGTTTTTTTGCTTGACAACTTTTATTTACACAATGCCTGCTTCGGATAATTTGAATGAACAGCCGTCGCTTCAGCAGTGGGTAGCTGACAACCATATTTCAGAGGAGACCCTGAAGCTTCTGGAAAAAGACGGATTTACATGCATGGCGGCGCTGGCTCTATTAGAAAAGGAGGACATTAGCCACAAAATTACCAGAGGCCAGCAAAAACTGATATTGAAAGCGGTGGCAGAAATGCCTGAGAACAGGAAGGCATCTGCTCCGGTGGAGACAGATCAGACAGGCCAAGAAAGCCAGAAGTCTGTTGATCAATTAGTATGATTGTTTTCCTTTTTATAAATCAGGCTATTCTTCTCCTCGGTCAGTGCACTAGGTTGGAAACATGGAAAGGCATGCCTGTGAAGGGGTGACGAAAGTCAGACCCTTTAGGGTATGATGAGAGTACGGTTGACAGGTCAATACCGGGTTTTATGGGGAACCAGGTACTGGAACCCTCACCCGACCCTAACGATGGACACTAACTCTCACCCTGACCACAAAACCAACCAACCAACCAACCAACCAACCAACCAACCAACCAACCAACCAACCAACCAACCAACCAACCAACCAACCAGCCAACCAACCAACCAACCAACTAACCAACCAACCAACCGATCAACCAACCAGCCAACCAACCAGCCAACCATTTGACCGACCAACCCGCCGTTCTAAACTATCTAGCATGGCCAGTCAATTCAATTAATAGCCTTCTGGGGTCCTGGCAGGTAAACGGTTTATGGCGTCATTGGCTCATGTCCAACATCCGGGAGCTGATCTGTGGCGGAGGCAGGTATCTGCGCACGCGCGCTCCGCTGAGTTTTGAACAGCACCAATGAGAGGGCAGAGGGCACCTACAAATGGAGTGAAATCACGAGAAAACCACATTCTCAATTGTCTTGTCATTCCAGCCTCATGAATAATGATTGGGAATAATAGGAGAATTAGGAAACTGTGTTCCCAGACCAGCCGCTGTGGTCTTTGTCCACCAGGTCAGAGGTGACCAGGCTTATACCACACTTATGGTCTATATGTGTTTACCTGCTGCATGCCCCCTCCCACCTAATAGACAACAGTCGTTTAGCCGATTGTGGGTTGAAGCTGGGCAACCGTCGTAGACGGTGCCCCAGCTTTACTCCACAATTGTGCCAACGTCTCGCTTGTCACCTTTATTACTCTGATTACCTCACATGTCAGTGCAATTATTTAAAAAAACTGAAAACACCCCTAGCACCCAGAGCGTCAGATGTGCAACTCATTGAGTGACACATGCGCATATACTGCCACTCTTTTTAAATATATCTTGATCAAACATCGTTGAATAAAATCATATTAGCTTTTAGATATTGATAATGTTCTGTGAGTATAGCGGAAACATACGCAAGGTAAAAAATATTTCGTTGTCATAATATAAAATTGGAGATTATCATACGATTTTATGTAAACTAGTTCGCAATAGAATCCTACCTCTTGACAATTTGTGAAAATAATCATTTAATTGCCGACAAGTCTATATCCCATGTCGAAGGACACCCGCTTTGTGCATTAAATCAAAAACAATAGTTGTTATCCCTGCAAACACGAAACATATGAACATTGTCTCAATGCTGGGCCAGCGTAAAAGACGATGACCCAGCATTGAGCCAACATTGATTCATTGCTTAGATGGTGATTTAGATGGGGATGCCATGCTAGGAACCCTTTGAAAGTTAACTTGAGTAATTAACTTGAGTAATTATATACACATTTTACTACCAAGAAACGTGATTATTTGTTGATGTTGTTAGTTGATGAGTTAGAAAAGCAAGGTAACTAGCCTTTAATCAAATAAACTGGAATACAAAAATTGTTCTATAAAAAACAAAAAATCGCTGTTTGCAAACTATGCATTTATACCGTACGATTTGATTGACATATATATTTATATAATTTTAGGCCTACGCTAAAATGCTTACCTTACATTTCAGTCTTCAGTTTCTGGCTATATCCCTTCTATTTTTTTTTTAGATTAAGAAAACATTTGAGATTCAACGAATTATATATTGTAGACTTAGAGCTCAAAGTGTCGGCCTTCCGCAGAGTCATCTTTCGTGTCACCATGACAATAACCTGCAAAAAAGGAGCGACGCTGAACCAATATTGTTTTAATGCTCGCCCATCGTCACCGACGGCGAGCTGACATTAAAACAGCATTGAGTTAATGTCTAGTTTATCGCGAACCTGCCATCATTTCCCATAACTAGCCTAGACACATTATTCCAGCTCCGTACGAATAAATCTGTGTGATGTTGGGCCAACGTGGCATAAATGTATAGCACCAGCCTCTCGTATTTTTCGGAGGGGGCATCCACATTACAAATGGCAGATGACCACTGGCCATTCCACTCTGACCAATAATTAACAGGAAGGAATCTGTCCTCATAAATTACCTGGTCAATTCAGATGAGCAAATAATCCCCTGAGGACAATCTCATGCAAAATTACACATCCTCTATATTTATGTACACATTTTATTTTGCAAAGTGTATAACAATACACACACTATTCGCCCGGTTATATCAGGAAATTGTTTCACTATAGCTGATTCGTGAGAACGACAATTAAATTAATTTGCTCATCCACTTTTGTGGCACAGGTAGGCCTAGATTATTGATACATCACTTGTGCCATGTCAAGAATTATATATCTAAATTTAGGATCCATTTCACAAGTCTTAATGACTTTTATTTTAATTAAGATTATTCATTTTTTACAATTTGCTTATTTTCACTTGTTTACTTTAATTTCAAAATAATAAATATGAGATTGTGATCACATTGGTGTAAATGAGTGTTCATGCCCTATTATAAGTAAACGCCCTTTTATTAATAAATTGATATAATTTGTATCAACGATAATTTTTTTTCTCGTGAGCTTTTTAATAGCAAGCCACCAATATTTGTTGGTGTTGACACATTGTCAGGGGAGATGGTTTCGCGGACGCGTGCGTAAACCAGATGAGAGATTTAGTGGCATCTCCAGCAGAAATAGACGGACGGCCAGACAGATAAGAACATTAACCATCTGGTCTCCAAGTTAAATTCACATCACACCAATTCGCGAATCGCGTCAGCGATTCGCGAATTGATGTGATGTGAATTTGATAAAAAATCAAACACACACCACAAAAAATACTAATCCACGACAAGACATTCATCGATTTAGTGGGAAGATAAAGTAAAAAGGCAGCTGAATTAATAAACTGTGGACTGCAGAGGGTTAACAACAAACGGAAGGTGGTGCTTGCAGGCATAGTGCATACATAGGCCAGTGGTGGCCCAGCCCTAGATGGGCAAAGAGAAGCTCCACAGATGGCTCGGGGCAGGTTATTACCAACTCAAACCCGGCCAATACACGAGCAATCATTGTCCAGCTCGATCTCTGCATTACGTAGGGGACAAATGCTGGGTGAACGACGGGGCGACGTCTGCACCGCTGGCCCTGTATTCAGCCGTTGCTGGGGTGACGTCTATGACTTAATAGTTACCTGCATGCCAACCTCTGATGCCCCCTCTGGTGGTTTGAGAGGGAGACAATCCCCTTGGCTTGATCCCTGCGGGGGGTCCGGCAGAACAAAACACGTCGTCGTAACCGGAGAGGACCTGGACTGCAACAGCCAATCCCAGCCCGGGGTGAGCGTCACGTGGTGTGGCCCGGGGTCACGTGAGGGCGTGACCCCGCCCGCCCTGGCGAGTCAAACTGTGCCCCCCGCGTGCACCCAGAGGTCACCGCGCTCCACTCATTTGCATACAACCTGCCATTGGTTGACTGGGCACAATGACCATCCATCACTTGACCAGCGGTCAGCGGCGGCGGCTGACCAACCAGGTCTGCTTGACCTGCCCACAGCTGACTGTCACCCCTCCCTTATAGCGGTCAACCCTCCGCGGATTGACCTCTACCAGGGACCGAGCCCAGAAAACCGAAGCATTCACCCTATGTTGTTTTAATGTTGGGCCAGCGTCGTAGGCGGTGGACAAACATTAAGTAGTGGCTCAATGTCTCGTTTTCGTTGCAATGTAGTTTCAGGGTTCCAAGTTCGAGTCTGCTTTGAGAATATAATATTTCAGATTACGTCTCTTCGAGCAGGCTTTCTCACAAGATAAATGGTCAGCGAAATTGATGTACATATCCAGTAATGGTAAACTAGAACCGATATAGTTGCTGACCGCATGCCAAAATTATTTCTTATTCATGTTGGCGTAATAGCTAAAATATTTTTCCATTGACAGGGATAGGCCTATCCACAAATCATAGAAATAGCTCCAACTCAACCCTATAATAAGATATGTAATACATTTATGTTACATCATTCTGATATCTAATGGTAGTCGTTTGAAGTGTCATCCTTTTACTTTCAGTCAGAGGGATTCTGTTTTTTAAATGCTGCTCGATGCTGCATATCCTATTCTTTTATCTTTTGCAAAACTAAAAGTTACTGTTTTTTCATTTTGCTCGGCAGTATAATATCTCTCCTTTATTTCTGTATTCAACACATAATGTGATAACATTGCATGTTGGATTATTGCTGTGGGCATAGTATAGATATACTGTAGTAAACCGAACGACCAAAAGTATCTCTCCATGCGGTGTAAACGTAGTGTTCTCGCGTGAAGCTCAATGGATGGAGGATAAAAACAACGAAAGCAGATGAGAAAGCGCAATCACACACTTTCCAAAATCATAGCTTCCCAGCCAGCACTGTACATTGACCCAATACTGGTTTGATGTTGGGCCGACGTCGGAGACGGCGGGCCAAATTTAATCTAACATTGGGTCAATTGATCTTTTTTGCTGGGTTGCGATTTTTTGCTGGGTTGCGATCTTTTTTGCTGGGTTGCGATGTCAAGAATTATATATCTAAATTTAGGATCCATTTCACAAGTCTTAATGACTTTTATTTTAATTAAGATTATTCATTTATTACAATTTGCTCATTTTCACTTGTTTACTTTAATTTCAAAATAATAAATATGAGATTGTGATCACATTGGTGTAAATGAATGTTCATGCCCTATTATAAGTAAAAATATGTATGGGTTAGGATTGCAAGAACATGCATAACCTTTTACAATAGCATTGTAGTGTTTTGATCTGCAAGAGATACTTCGATGATCCGTCCTTCGAGGTTCTACCAGTTTCAACACCCGATTCGATTTCTGTCAGTTTTGGCATATTTCATCAAACCGAAAAAATCACGTGACGTATTTAGCTAATTTAACTCATTATTGTTATTAAAATTGGAGTATATTGCAATAATTGAGCCTCTCAGATTATATAAAATCAAACATTGAAAGTTGAGTCGTTATCTTAAATCTTGCCAGCGCTGTTTCAAGGTCAGCGGAACGTCGGAGGTTTTGGTCATACGTTGACCATGCATTAGCCTTGCCAGGACTGAACCAATGTTGCTTTAATTTTGTTCCACTGTCCACGACGCTGGACCAACATTAAAACAAAACTGGGTGGATGTATCACGTTTACTTATCAGTAATACCATTGTTGAGATTTTGCTAAATATTGAGAATTATACTGCACTATAAAGCAAAAAACGAGGGACTGCTTACTTAAAGAGTAATCAATTACTGCCTTTTGGCTTTACGTGGCAGTATAGTAGTGGGTACCTCCCCTCCCACTAGCGGTCAAGCGGTGACGCAGGACGTGAGGAGACTGGTCAAGGGGGTCAGTCCTGCCCATCTATCACTGGTCAGTGTAGTGTGACAGGCAGGAGGCACAGTACTGAATGACCAATGCCTCCTCATCTACACTGGTCAAGCTGACCGCTACCACCAATAATTGCCAGTAACGGGAGCATGGACATCGGGCTGACCAGACACCCTTGTCATCCTAAGAGCTTTGCCTTAATTTCATCCGAATCTTTATTAAAAGTGAAGTGTTCTTTTATATATTTTCTTTTTCACCTGAATGTTTTTTCAGATCCAGTTTAGTATAATCGTATATTAAAGTGAAAAAGGAACGATTTGGTCATACGTTTAGCGTCTTTAATTCCATCGACAGAGCATTTAAAAATCATTGATATGTATTTCGCATCAGCCACGTGAGCTTCATACTGGACTATTTCAGCTTTCCAGCATCCAATTGATGAAATAACATAATAAATAAAATAATCTGATAACTCTATAAATGACGTAAAACAGGTTATTCCTCATTACGCCGTGGACCTATTTCACTTGGTTTTCAGTACTTTGTCTGATTTTACTAATATTAAAGATATTGAATTGTCCTGTTAATGTCACAATTTAACATAATTACACCCTTGCAGTCTATTGCACATGGTATTTCTATATTTATATAAAATGTTGGGCTAGGCTGCCGTGCAAAGTGAAAAAGTAGTAACTGCTTACGTTAAGACATTATTGCCTCTTGGCTTTGTAGGGCGGTATGGGGATACAATAGTTAATGATGATGTCCCTAGGGACCATGCAGCTTGAAGATAGATGTCTTATCATCTGCTAGTAAAGACAAAACATTGGCTAAACGCCGGCACAACACTGGGCCCACGTCAATGACGTCGGCCCAAATGTCATCTTTTCGCCAGTGATGGGCTGGTGTAGACCATACAAGGGACTCCTGCGTCCAGCTAGCTGCCATTCCTGTGGTCACTTCCAGTGGACTGCTTGACCACTGTGAGCACGTACCGGTCAATCTGCCTATGCGCTGGGAATGAGAGTAAATGAATGCGTGATGAGATGTCCACTTGAGGCTGTCCATCTGTCAGCTTGACCATCGGCTTGACCATCCTCTTCCATTGGCTATACCAGACTGGCCCTTCTCGCTGTCATCATAGAAGGCCCTATCAGGCAACCATCAAAAGTTTGGAAGCTATTTCATCTGAAATTTTTTTATGATTCAGTGATAATTAGTGATATTTGTGATCACATGAAAACTCATATAGTTGTATTATGTATAATTCTATTTTTAAATGGGCGTTCGTTGTCAGACTTTCCAAGTCATACATTTTCCTTCTAAACTATATATAAGGAAATACAAACAATGAAAGGATATAGCAATGCATAAAAAATACATAAGTTCAAACAAAAGGCAGACAACAATAGAGTAAGCAGTATAGCTATCATTTGCTGCCTTTACCCATATCAGCTGAAATACATCAAACTCTCCTAGCTATGGATCTGTACTGCAAAGCCAACAAGGAATACATTTTCACTTGAGAAATGAACTGTTACTGCTTTTTTATTCTGTTGTGCACTGTACATTTTGCTAATCGGTGTTTTATTTTTACATCAATTTGGTTTGTACAGACTTTATTGTTTTGTGTCCTCACTGAAAGTTAGAAATGCTGAGAGATGTTAATATTTTCAGTTTAGTCACATATCAAAACATATATTCAGGGCGTCTATGTGTATGATACTGAACATATATTCTGATAGGTCTGTGTACGCTTTCTTTTGCTAGATCCCTATACATACGGTTTTAAACAAATTTTAAATCAAATCAAATTTCACTAATATTGGGAATTTTATGACATTTAAAAAAAATATTTTTTGTCATTTGAAGCACAAATTGCCTTAGTAAGACACCTTCATTTATGAAATAAAATACATATACTAGCAAACAATATAGAACAACAAAGGATGTTAAATAATATCACATTATGTCTAAACATCCACATAAGTTGTGTACGATCATCCTAAATGTTGACATCTGATCTGAGGATGCGGGCACGTCCCAGCAAACACGACACGTTGAAACAATGATGTTTTATTGTTGGGCCAGCGTCGCAGACGTTGGCCCAACTTTAAAACATTATTGTTTCAACGTGTCGTGTTTGCTGGGGTGCGACCCTTGACATCAGGACCATTTGTGTAATCCCCCATTACGACAAGGATCTCACATAGGCAGGATCAGCGTATCTACATTAATATCTGGCCTCGTTATTTGTCTAATATGATACATGTAAGGGACACAATTTTCATTTGACAGCGTCAGGCAATGTATGAAATGTTTGAATAATAATCGTTGGTTACATTGTTCACATAACTTTGAACAGTGAGCTGACAGGTTTGAATATCCAAGCAAAAATGATTAAAATAGTAAAACATTGACACTGCTATTCCTATATAAATCTTGAAAAGTATATCAAACCTGAACTAAAAAATCTTCTGCATTTGACTTGCTAAATACATATTTTTGTGATTTGACTAACTGTAAGCAACAAAAAACAACTTATAATATTACAATACAATGCAGATTATTCTCAATTCATTTCAACATTTTGATAAAAAAATATTGTGTGCATAACATGATCATTTCACAAAAAAAAAGCGTATGAAACTTGCTACAATATATTTTGGTGAAATAGGACAGATTTGATGTCCTATGTAAATGCACCAGGGGACACGGGTAGGCCCACAGACACCCTCCATGCATTGTCAGATTTTAATCAGGATCAGGAGTGAGATGATAGCCGCACGGATCATTGGTGTCCGTCCAATATCTCTGGCAGGACCACCCAAACAGAAAACTATTGCCTGGTCACCAGAAGCATTTGTTGCTAGCCCCTGGGCCATCGTTTTCATGGCGATGTCTTCTGCACGGCAACCAGCGGAGCAATCAAGCAATGATTGGCAACGCCCGGCTTGATGCTGGGCCAACGTCATTAACATTGGCCCAGCATCGATCCAGACGTTGTATATGTGCTGTTTGTATGAGGAGTAGCCCTCTCTGCCAAGCCAAGCGGTAAATTACAATTAATCACAGTCTTGTCATGTGTTATTCTGGTAACTCCTGGGCCCGTATTCTCGTACAAGTTACGATATATCGTAGGCTTCGGATTGGTCGAGATGGCCATCTCGACCAATCAGAAGCCTACGATATATCGTAACTTGTACGAGAATACGGGCCCAGACTTGTTGTTGTGTTACATAGGGCAATCAATACAACCAACTCACCATGAGAAGGTGATATTTGTTGCACTGCAATGCCACATCAACAGACACACTAACATCCATGTCATTGTCTAATCAATGGTTACAGACACAGTAAATGGCATGCGACACTGATATTTCATCATCTTATAATAGAGGTTATTTTTTTCCTACGTTGTATTTTAGAGCATGCATCTCAGATACGCTTATGTGTTAATTAACAGTCGATGCCACGTTAGCTTTGTCCGTCTTCATACTAATTGTTAAGATTATTCAGTAAAAACAATAAAGAATGCTGACATATGTTGTGACATACGCTGTTGCAAAGATAATAGCGCAAGTAATTTATTGGGCCTGTATAATAATGAACAAATTAATTACGGTGCAAAATTTAATTAACAGTTCAACATGCTTAATCAATAAATAACAATGCAAGGCTTGGACATTCTCAATATCAGTAGGCCATGTGACATAGCTCAGCCTAATGATACAAATGACAGGTGATACTTTATAATCACCTTTTCAATGTGATGAGGGAAAATAATATATACTCTTACAATTTACCATAAATATTAAAAAATAATTAGATGGTGATATTATCATGAAAACAGGCAGAGAAACTGGTGTAGTGGTTAAAGCTACCTGACTAGAAAAGTGAGACTCCCGACCTTGTCAACCGTTCTGGCATTCAGGTTTCAAATAAATAAATGGTTATTTCTCTACTTTAGCCTATATGTGAAAAAATGTTGTCTAAAGACCCATCCATGTGACTCCTTTGTTTAAACGCAGTAGTTGAATAATTGTCTATGTAGAAAACATAAATTTCTATTCTGATGCAGAATTACACTATTAGCTGTCATAACATACGTGGTGGCTCTGGATTACATAATAATTTTTTGTATTACTTGATACGAGAGACATATGATTTATTGACTAGCCAGATATATGTAGGCCCTATCTGCAGACAAATGACACCATCATTAGAGAGAAAACAATTGGTTACTTGACGTTCTAATTATGGTAAATTATAATATATTGATCTGAAACAGGAATTGGATAATTAAATAAAATACTGGACATGTTCCGAATAACTATTATTATTTTATTATAAATAATGCACTCAGATACACGGGAAAGTCAATGTACGTTAACAAAATGATTCAAAATATTCAAATATTTATATTTAAGAAAATGTGTGAAATACAGCATTATTTATCATATTAATTAATCGCATTCCACTTAGCTTACGTATATGCAACAATGACCTCTGTGGAGGCCGAATAATCGTATAAGTACGTCATATCACCAAAAAATATCAAATCTTTAAAAGTAATACTTAATTAAATAAAGCATTACCACGAGTTTTAACATTAGATAATTACTGTTATTTTAATAACATATTTTAAAATCATGAAAAAGAATAATGTTGTCATTCATGCATTTTATTGTCATTTTTAAATATTGCAACACAGTTTAAAACCGTCAAAATTATGGCATGAAAATGGCTGATGTTTCGTGACAGAGTTGACAGTGTGAATCTCTATGATGTGTATACAGACTGCCTTCTCAGAAAACACATGGCGTTGATGCAATGTTAATTTGATGTTGGGCCAGCGTCGTAGATGGTGGCCTAACCATTGGTTGGATAGGTTGTTCTCGCTGGTTATGATAGTTATTCTCCAGGTTTGGCACTGTCATCAGAAATGATTGATGTGTCAGGTTAGGAAGGTGAGACCGACGGTGTACAATGCAAGGGGTCAGCTTGGTCAACCACCCCCTGCTCACCTTGGGGTACAAGGTGGACTGACCCACCGCTGGTAGAATGCTGGGCCTGCGTCGAAGACGTTGGCCCAGCATTCTACCAGCGCTGGTCTTTATTGTACAGCGCAGCCCGTGGTGTCATTCCTGCTATGTTATATATTACAGCTGCCAGTCCCTGGCATAATGTGTCAATGCTGTGTACATACTAACATGCAGAGGCAAAAAACGGCTTGTTTTGTCTTGTTTACATTTTCATGGCAGAATAGTTAAATACCTTTATCGTACAAATGGTTTTTTTTCATATAAGTGCTACCATAAGATAAAAAAATAATGAGATTCGCAACTCGAACAACTTATTATCGGTCCGATAATCAAGATTTACCAAGGAGAGAATTAGGTCTTACTATGTTTGCCTCTCATGTGAAATGAATCAGGCTTTAGGCCACCTTTGGGCACATATAGGCTAAACTGGGCCAGGAGAACCTCCTGAGGATGGTGAGATGATTGGGATGACACTGTCCTCCAGACACAGGATTCGAAATTCGAGCCCTGGCGGTCTGAGGCCGAGCACGCTACCTCTCGGTGACGGAGGCTCCCCACAATATTGACTTTCACACGTGGATGGGGAAGAAACATTTTTGTTTCTTTTAAACCGCCGAGCCCGGGAACTACCCTGGGGCCCCGCACTCTTCTCATGTGACAGTGTGGTCAGTCACATGGCGAAAATACAAATACAAACAGCAGCAACAAACAATACAATGCAAAAAGCAGCAACCGCCTACTAGGTCAGGCTGTTACCGATGTTTGCCTTTACAGTATCTTCTGGCTTAAGAGCTGAGCAGTTACAGTTTAATGTCTTTATATGGTTCTGCTGTGGCGTTAGTTTCTGAATATCTCAAGAATCAGTCAGGCGAGATTCGCAAATTAGCGATGTCAAATGCACGGTAATTTTAATAATAAAAGTGCGATCGTTTATATCATGAAATGGGACTGACTGCAAATGCATTTACAAGAAAAGAAATACGTTTTTGTTTTTGCTTACCTCTTTTTTGCTTACCTCTTTAACACACTGTTTGAGATGTTAGTGAATAGATCTATAATATGTGCCAGCGATAACAGCATTGCTTCAAGCTGAAGGGTAGTTTTCAGAGACTCTGTTTTTACGATATTTTTCCATACCAGTGTATAATGTGCATATCGGTCCATCCTTAGCTTCTGTTGAACTATATCCCCAAATGCAATTAAATTAGAGCCTCATCAAAGACTATTACATTTATATATACACGAAAGTATCCATTATTCAGAAAAAAAACGAGATCAAATAGGAGCCTCAGCCTCATCGAAGAAAAACCACATTTATATACACGAAAGTGTCCATTATTCAGAAAAAACCTCCCCCCCCCCCTCACAACCTAAACCTAAAAATATGGATAAGGACTATAAATTAATTATATAGATCAAGTATTGCATCACCAATTGTACTTGTTTATTAATGTGAAAGGTTTTCCTTGTGTATCATTAGTGTATGAGATGTGTACGACCAGACAGTGTACAGCACATCTCCACAGACAACGCCCTGTGTATAACGTTATTCAATTTTCACGGCGAGATCAATACAACCTGCCAAGACGGGTCAGCCATTTTATGATTTACTGTCTTAGTGGGAATAAACACACAATATCGATCCCTAGCAGTCAAAGTGTTGTTTGTGCCACTCATTTGAGTGGCACAAACAACTCTTTGGGTGCTAGGGGTCGATGTACTACAACGTAAATTGTGTGCAGATTTAAGGGGGTCACTTTTACTTTTTGTACTATAATACAAGACATGTCTTTATAATTAATTTCAACAAGATTTATTGCATTTTTTGTTTCGATCGCAGGATAACCCAGTTGCTGTATACTAATTTATGGTAAACTCTGCATCTCAAACGTTAGGCTGACATAAAACCAGCATTGATTTAACGGCTATTGTTAACTGGTTAGCTCCAGTAATACACATTTTTTAAGCTTTGACACTGTTAGCTTTGACACTGTTAAAATTATTCAGAAAAACATTTTATAATATTATTTTGCTACTGCCGCTATATTCAGATTTTAACATACCAAAGGAAAAAGTAGCAGTGCAATATAATTATGGAATTATTGAAGCACATTATCGGGTACATATATACCATATATATAGTTACTCTAGAGGTCTAGCACAAAAAATGTCTAAAACAAAATATATTTGTAAGGTATTGATTTTGACGCTGCTGTGAGAAAAATGTATCGACTGCATTTCTTTCCCAGTGTATTTTTTCCTCTACCATTGACTGGCTGGGGATGTTCTGGTTGGTGTCGGTCAGGGCAGGGATTTGTCTGGTCTGGTGTAAGGGGCCGTGTCAGGGGTGACCGCCGGGTGACCGGGGGGTGACCAGGGGGCGAGAGGCCAGGCCCCGGAGTCGACCCCGCTACCCAGCCGCCGCTTTTATCGGGCCGCCAATTGTACGGGCGGTGTGAGCTGCTCAGTGCCGCCCTGCCGCACACCGCGGACCGGGGGTCGGCCGGCCGGGGGCAGGGTCACTGTGTGGGTCAGTGAGCCGGTCAGACCGGTCACTCATATATGTCATACCCGCCAAGCACCCGGCCGCCGCTGTCTGCAGGGCCAACGCTATTTTCCTTGGCCCAGATAACATATTACATTACACAAACTTTGCCATCATCTTTCCCATGTCCGTGTCATCTCTCGTAGAAGCCCCATGCAGTATTAGCAAAAAACATTTGTACAACATTTGTAAATGTTGGACCAACGTCGGCGACGTTGGGCCGACATTGTACGAATGTTATACAAATGTTTTGTGTTTGATGGTAGCTCACCCAAATATTAGACGTCGAGGCTATTCTGGTTTAAAGTTGACCCACTGTCTAGGAGTATGGCCCAACAGTAACACAGCAAAGACTCAACATTTTGTGTTTGCCGGGCAGT
>OZ024908.1:24067753-24177753 GCA_964017125.1 Flabesymbios commensalis | reverse complement strand
CTATGTTATAGGTAAACGGCCATTATAAATAGTTTACTCTTTCAGTGCGGGGATCGACTTTAGACGTCAGAATCTGACGTCGTCAGATTTTGACGTCTAAATCGATCCCCGCACTGGAAAGGCTCAGCATTAATACGCCAAGACGGGCAACGTCAAACATTTTCTGGGGTACATGCCATGGGAGCAATGTGTATTTATGTGCGGAAAACGGTGCTCTCAACAAAAATGTATAGACCTATACTTAGTAATTGAATTGTAATATAAGTGCGAACATAAAGGGTGTTAGATTAATTATGCATTAGAAAGGGATCGCTTTCATTAATATACTCGCAGTTATGTCATAAGTATATTCATCTTACAATATTAGTACAAGTACAGAAACGTTTATTTTTGGTGAACCACTTAAAATTACGCAGTTGATCACTGTAGTTATATGCGATTGCATTACTGACATATGAATTATACATTAATCTAACTGTAATTATAGCATAGGCCTACAATTTGTCATGTGCGGTTCACACACGACACATTATAGGGTCGATATATCACTTATAGAGGAACAAATCACATCGAAATAATGAAAAGTATTTTGAAACACAGACGAGGATCGTTATAAAGAACAACAACAAATTGTTTAACTTTAGACTATAGTAACCAGATATAGGCTTAAGTACAACCAGACATCATCAGATAGGGACCGGTATCTCATATCAGCTGATATTTATAAATTTAGTGATATTTCAACCGATGTTAACCTTTTTAAAATAGTTTTAATGTCGAATATAACCACCCAGTATAAATAAGAGAATAGAAATAAGATTTATTTCTTTAATCAGCGAATTTGGTGCATGGACCTATCCTTCATCATCCGTTTGATGAGCAAGTGTTAACATGGACTTTTTTCTAACAAAACAGATCTACATTAAACCCACACAAGGTGGGGTGAGGGTCTAGACAATTATTTTCCACCATCATAATTATCTACCGTTATTAAGACATTTTAAATAGAAAATGATTTAGAAATAATTAATTACTTTTATATACAGGTAATTAATTAGGGAATATTACTGTCTGAACCCGTATCATATTATCATGATGTAGCAATTATAGTTTTTCTTTATTAGTGAAGCAAGGATAGCTCATGGTTGACTAAGAGCCCAGGGATACCGGGCTCGAGTCCCGCTGCAGTGGATATCTTTCCTCAGTGCACATGCACATAATTATGCAGTGACCCGAGCAATTCAAATTCATAGGATAATGACAACCGGAAAATACATCCGATTAGCGCCCGCATTAAAAAAAACATAAATAAATGGCCAGTATATCAAAGCTGACATCATTTAATTACATAAGAAATATTTGAATAATTTTGTTGTTCAAACATTGGTATTTACACAGAGAATCCTCAATGTATTTGCATTGTAAATGACAATATTTACGAGCAGGTGAATAATAAAGAAAGAATATCTGCATGAGACGTTCCGCTGTAGTTGAATCGCTGTGCGTATGGGCGTCAACATCGGTGCTGCACTGGCAATGCGGCTGCGTATCAAGGCGCTGGTACGCTATGGTCCCTATATTATAAAGTGTTTTAACCCTTTAACCTTTAGTCAATTGGAATTTTTACCCACTTGAAGTTGTGTCTCGCTGACGCGATCCACAACTTCAAGTGAATGAAAATTATTCATATTTGACAAAATGGCGGTCAACTGTTTTCAAATCTTACTGATTGGCGTCACATTTTATCTTTAACATGTTTAAAATGTGGTATCTAATGTGCTAATAAAAAATGAAAACCCGATATATGCGGCACCGGCGGTTGAAGGGTTAAACTGTGCAGAGGTATACCATGAAGCTGAACTGGGTCCTAAACATGCATCTGATTCGTCTATATATCTCTTTATTATGTGATATCTCGACTAATCAGATGTTCATAATCTGAGACGGTTTCCCAGCGAAAACGAAACGATAACAAAATGCTGGTTTACTGTTGGTCAACCGACTACGACGACGGCCCAGCATCAAACCAAAATTGAGTGGAATTTCTTGTTGGCTGGTCTGATCCTAAACATCATCGATACCGTTCAAAGTCAGAGTACAGTACATGCTTACTTTTCAAGCAAGTAGGTACTGCCCCTTGGCTTTGGAGAGCAGAACTCTGGTGTGTGTCACTGCTGGTAATGGAGTTGACGCTGGCGGCCACTGCTGCGGTAACGGAGTTGACGCTGGTGGTCAAGGCAGCGCTCAGTAAAGTGGCCTTGGCCTCATTCCCTATAGGAAATATCTGTCAATTAGGCTAATTAGCTGACCCACAACACAGACTGATGATTTTGAGTGTGCGTGTGTGGTGCGGGGGGGGGGGGATCACAGGGACATACGCCACCCTGGGGGTGCGGCCGCTCCCGGTTTAATCCCTCACCCCCTCCCACGCGGCGGCGATCCCGACTCGGTGGGACTCGGACCGGCCACAAAGAAGCCCTCCCCGGGCATTAAGACGGCGCAGGGATGCGGCGGGGAATCAAATCCAATAAAGGTTGCAAAAGATAAGAATAAATTAGCGGTGTTATTCGCGTGTGGGGACGTACACTCACACCTTGGTGGTGGCTGCGCGCGGCAGATACAGGACGGGAATGGGGGGTCGGGGATCCCTGTGAGGGCCAGCACCCCGCGATCCCCGCCCCCCGGGGTCACGACCCGCCATCTTCAGCGCCACGATAACACAACATCGCAAATTAATGGATAAACCGCTCCCCTAAATTCTGATTAGCCCAGCATGTTTATTCTGCTGGGCCGCCCCAGTGGAGAAAGACAGCGGGTCAGACCGGGGGCAAGGGATGAGGCAAGGACGCCTGCCAACCGAAAAAACGACACGTTGGTTTAATGCTGGGCCAGCGTCGCAGACGCTGGCCCAGTATTAAACCGGCGTGCAGTATTTCCTGGGCAGGCCACGTAACGTGTGAAGATCCCCGACCCCGGCCATTAACACGGTACTGTGGGCCACGGGGAGAGATAAACGTGACCGAGACGACCTACCTCCCCACCCCAGCAGATCCACAATTCACGTCATACCAGGGTATGGAGAATAGTTTATTTCATTCGGTTCGGGTGTGTCATGAGACACCAGGATCAAATCCCAGTCGGGTCGGATATTGCTGTCAATGTGGTGTGGCATATACATGGATAGTTTCCAAACTGTTCAAACTCCTGTCAATTTTAGCTTATATGACCAGATAATAGCTTCAGACGATACCATACCACCATGTCATTGTTATGTCAGATCACCCAAATGAGAAGACTCTGTAAGATCACCTAATAAGACGACCATGTCTGATCACCCAATGACTACCCTGTCAGATCACCCCATAAGAAAACCCTGTCAGATCACCTAATGAGAAGACCCTGGTAGATCACCCAATGAGACGACCCTGTCAGATCACTTAATGACAAGACCCTGTCAGATCACCTAATGAGACGACCCTGCCAGATCATCTAATGAGACGACCCTGTCAGATCAACCGATGAGATGACCCTGCCAGATCACCTAATGAGACGACCCTGTCAGATCACCCAATGAGATGACCCTGTCAGATCACCTAATGAGACGACCCTGCCAGATCACCTAATGAGACGACCCTGCCAGATCACCTAATGAGATGACCATGTCAGATCAACTAAGGAGAAGACCCTGTCAGATCACCCAATGAGAAGACACTGTCAGATCAACCAATGAGATGACCCTGTCAGATTACCCAATGAGACGACCTTGTCAGATCACCCGATGAGAATACACTGTCAGATCACCTAATGAGACGACCCTGCCAGATCACCTAATGAGACGACCCTGCCAGATCACCTAATGAGACGACCCTGTCAGATCACCCAATAAGAATACACTGTCAGATCACCTAATGAAAAGACCCTGTCAGATCACCCGATGAGACGACCCTGTCAGATCACCCAATGAGACGACCCTGTCAGATCACCTAATGAGACGACCTTGTCAGATCACCCAATGAGAGGACCTTGTCAGATCACCCAATAAGAATACACTGTCAGATCACCTGATGAGAAGACCCTGTCAAATCATCTAATGAGACGACCCTGTCAGATCACCCGATGAGAATACCCTGTCAGATCACCTAATGAGACGACCCTGTCAGATCACCCGATGAGAAGACCCTGTCAGATCACCTAATGAGAAGACCCTGCCAGATCACCCGATGAGAAGACCCTGTCAGATCACCTAATGAGAAGACCCTGTCAGATCACCTAATGAGACGACCCTGTCAGATCACCTAATGAGAAGACCCTGTCAGATCACCTAATGAGAAGACCCTGCCAGATCACCCGCTGAGAAGACCCTGTCAGATCACCTAATGAGAAGACCCTGTCAGATCACCTAATGAGACGACCCTGTCAAATCACCCGATGAGAATACCCTGTCAGATCACCTAATGAGACGACCCTGTCAGATCACCCGATGAGAAGACCCTGTCAGATCACCTAATGAGAAGACCCTGTCAGATCACCTAATGAGACGACCCTGTCAGATCACGCGATGAGAATACCCTGTCAGATCACCCAATGAGAAGACCCTGTCAGATCACCTAATGAGACGACCCTGCCAGATCACCCAATAAGACGACCCTGTCAGATCACCTAATGGGGACACCCTGTCAGATCACCCAATGAGAATACCCTGTCAGATCGCCCAATGAGAATACCCTGTCAGATCAATCAATGATAAGATTCTGATCCTGTCAAATCACCCAATGCGACGACCATGTGAGATCACCTAATGAGACGACCCTGTCAGATCACCTAATGAGAAGACCCTGACCCTGTGAGATCACCCAATGCGACGACCCTATCAGATCACCTAATGAGACGATCCTGTCAGATCACCTAATTACTCTTAAACGACGAAGAGTAGTACATTATCATAATTATAATCAAGATAAATTTGACAACATGAAATATAAATGCGTGCTGTACGATATGTAATGAAGGGCATTGAAACTGACATTTTTCTTGGTCACGAGGATCTAGTAATCCACTATAAAGATACGAATTAATTCAAAGTGATCATTTTACATGCATAAGGATCAGGTAGTGTTAAATACAATTTCACCAAAACCATGATCATTATTTAATTGCTAGAAGAACGAATTTTTCAAACAACGGTTGTCATTCTACACAGCGCATTTGATCTCGTATTATATTATCTTGCGTCATTCAGTGAGCATCAAACCTCTGCTCTGGTTTTACTGCCTCTTCTGCCATCAGAGTCCGCCATTACTGGGTCTCTGTCAGATATAAGATGCATGGCTGGCGTGGCGGGGTTGTCGGTGTCAGGGCATCACGATGTGTTGTCCACACGGGGGCAGTCAATCGGGGGCGCGCATTACGACCCGGACAGCCAATTTCTGGCCAGTCTGGCAAGCCTCGGTCAGAGTCCGGGGTGGGGCCGGTGCCCCGGGGGTCCTGCGAGGTGGGGAGGCCGCCGCCGCTATTGTAACGGCACCCCGGGCCAGACCCCGATTTGATACGACTCCATCGCCGGTGCAAAGCCGGGCCGGCGTCGCAGACGCCGGCCCGGCTTTGAACCGGCGATGTCCCAGTGATTTATCCGTGCAGGGATACCGTGCAATCAGCACATGTCGATACATATAACATTAGGCGGGGTCGGCGCCGGGCCAGGGGAACTCTCCCCCGGTCTCCATAAACCAACACGGACGCCACACACTGACTGATTAAGCCGAGGCCAAGAAAGAACAGATGCTTTTACCATGGGATCAGCCCCGCATCTCGCCCCGGCGCGGACCATATACCCGGGATCAATTGTCAGCCGCCGGGATTGCGGTGGGGGGGGGGGGTGACGCAGATGTCCCCGGACCCTGGAAGGGACAATCTGCCCGTGTCATAACTGCCGCACGTGGGTTCTGTCCATCCTGCCACAAAATACCAATTTCTGCTGGGGACGCTCTCCAACAAACGATCTGCCCTGCAGGACGATTGTCATTCTGCGTCCTGTATGAGCACGGCCTGCAGTCTGCTTTCTATCCTCAGTTTTCGTTCCACGAGAGGAGTTAAGTAACATGGCCCCTCGGATTTTACCCACGCAGCATTAAAATTATGTATATATTAGACATGTGTCATTATTTTGCACGCAATTATAAATGAGATACTATTGCATTTTTTATATTGTGGCAGAAGCATGCTGTATGATAATATATCACAGTGGTGATATCTATGATTTTTATGTTCAAGACGGGGCTAAATCATGCATGTGTTATTTTCTATATATTCAACTCGCAGCTATATTATGTATTATATTACAATTTTTTCAATGATTGTTAAACGGCTAAACCTGTGTTGGATGATTATTATGATCAACGGATGTATTGTATTGTAATGTATTGTAATGAAGATGACTCACTTATGGATGACTCATGTAATATTTTATATATATCCCGCTCATAATTCCGACAGAATATTACACATACATGTATTGTATTGTATTGTATTGTATTGTATTGTATTGTATTGTATTGCATTGTATTTTATTGTATTGTATTGCATTGCATTGTATTGTATTGTATTGTATTGTATTGTATTGTATTGTATTGTATTGTATTGTATTGTATTGTATTGTATTGTATTGTATTGTATTGTATTGTATTGTATTGTATTGTATTGTATTGTATTGTATTGTATTGTATTGTATTGTATTGTATTGTATTGTATTGTATTGTATTGTATTGTATTGTATTGTATTGTATTGTATTGTATTGTATTGTATTGTATTGTATTGTATTGTATTGTATTGTATTGTATTGTATTGTATTGTATTGTATTGTATTGTATTGTATTGTATTGTAATGAATACATATTTTTGTAATGAATACATATTTCAATTAATTCGTGAATATCTGTAAATCGGTCAGTTTTATATGCATGTATATTCACGAAAAGAAAAAAAGAACAGTTTTTGCTCCTATCTAAAGAAGCATGCAACCATATATTTTACATTGCCTTATTTGCTACTTTTTTTCTTTATAAATTGACTATAATAAATTTTCTAGATTTAGATGAACTTCTCCATTCTACATCTCAATGTCGGGATCGCAGATATTGATCCAAAATTGGGACAGTACTAGCTCAACATTCCAAGTCATCTGGATTTGACTGTTAACACGTGATACACGTTCCTTTGTTTTGAAACAATTCCCGGCTGTACTATGAGTTTATCTGGATCTGCTTGATACAGTGGACTGATCCCCTTTTATCGATCCAGGACAGATTTGTCCCTTGTGTTTTCCATCATGTCATTTTTGGAGTCATGAGTAACAGAAAACGTGTGATTCATCCTAATTTAGCGGACCTCACTGCTCTGAAAAGCAGTAATACAGTAACTGTTTACTTCTGGTGTTGCACGACTAGACAGCATAGGTCTACGTGGACTGATAAAGGTGTGCATGTATGACGTCATGTTAGCTAGTATGTCTTCATTTGATAATTTACAAAATAACTCTTATCAAATCAAATTGTGTTCAGATATTGCAACGTATAAGACACCATAACAGAGAAACAGTGCATGTTGTATAATATGATCATGAGAACTGGCGCATTCTAATAATAATAATAATAATAATAATAATAATAATAATAATAATAATAATAATAATAATAATAATAATAATAATAATAATAATAATAATAATAATAATAATAATAATAATAATAATAATAATAATAATAATAATAATAATAATAATAATAATAATAATAATAATAATAATAATAATAATAATAATAATAATAATAATAATAATAATAATAATAATAATAATAATAATAATAATAATAATAATAATAATAATAATAATAATAATAATAATAATAATAATAATAATAATAATAATAATAATAATAATAATAATAATAATAATAATAATAATAATAATAATAAACTTTATTCATAGAGGGTAGACCATTTAGTACGTTGTACTAATTTGCAATGGGCCCTCTTAATACACATGCAATAGTACAATTCTTTAAATATGTACAAAATTAATGGTAACATATAATACAGACTATAATACAAAATATAATACTAACTATAATACAATATTTTTATATGTAAATTTACTCGGCAAAAACACCATGGCTACTTGAGAATATGTACATCATAAATGTACTATTTTTTTTATTTATATTAATTATTCAGTTATTGTTATACATAGTACATGTTAACTAGAGATACGTGTAACGATAGAAAAAAGAAATTATATCCGCATTGTGTAAACATTATCCCCGCACTAAGACCTAAGATCCCCCACATATTAAATTTGACCCTACCTTATTACTTCACTTCCAGCAGAGAGCACTTTCACAATACATATTATAACACTCGTCTAGGGATTAGAGAGATCCGAGCGTTTTCACAATACATATAACACTCGTCTAGGGATTGCAGGGAAGGTGAAGGTAGTGTTAAAATATTGTAATGTGTTGTAATGTATTTTATGTCCCCAGTTATTGCATGATGCAAACAGTATGTCTATGCAATACAGCATGTGTACATTAATTTGAACCTAAATTAACACACTTTAAAAATGTTAACAAATTATCATTGATTACAAATTAACAATATTTATTAACAATAAAATAGTTATGTATCAATAATCACTTACAAAAATACTACGACATGTATTACTTGTTGATTCCTTCGACTACAATTTATCAGACTAGATTTTAAATTAATAGAAAAACAGTAAGGAAACGATATATTTTCAATGATTATATTATTAGTGATCATTCAATGGCAAATTATTATCAGCATTTAATTTTGAAATAAAGTTTGTTTGACTAGGATTAATTTAATAATTAAGACATTATTCAACTTTAATAAAACATTACTTGTATACAAGCTAATATATTGGCCCAAAAAGTTGTTATATTTCTGGCAAGGCATGGTCCAAATTTTATTTTGAGAGGGTGTAAGAGAGTATAATGCTAAATGCTTTCTGTTACCACAGTCTCCAAATCTTTCACTAGAGATTATGACCTCTGATGACCTATCGTGGCATCTCCCTAGCAAATGATTTATTATGCTTACAACACACACACACTAGATGCTACACGCCAGCAGCCACATTACCACGAAGGCGATTTAGATTCAAAACATATAAAATGGTATCCAAGATTGTGGCCGGAAGTCATTAACGTCATGAGTCGTAGTTAATGTTTCAGTTTGTTTTCAGGAGAGAGAGGGAGAGTGCACCGTGACGAGACTTTTGCGATGCTACTTTATAGTTTCCAGAAAAAATGTACTCTGAAATCTGAAGAAAAGTATAGATGTGTATTACCGCATTCTTTTACAAACTAAGTACATACATCCAGTCATAATATTAATCTATTTAATTAATCTATTTAGTTCAGACCGATATATAATACGTTATTCAGCATACTAATGATAAAGTTACTCGTTCGTGCTATGCCGAAATGTCTCAACAGTTTACTTTAAAAGTAAGCAATTAACGCCTTTTAGATTTACAAAGCAATAAGGAATCCATACTGCTCAATTCTATAGATTAATAATATTCCCCGAAATCATGTCACTTTTAGGCAGATATGTATAAATTCAGCCCTCACAAAACTCATGTCTGTCGTTCAGAAATCACGTGACAATATCAGGCAACCTCAATCTGTCATTCTAATGTATTGTAAATTTTACGTACGTGTCCAGAATCTGAGTATACCTATGTCCATGTTAATAATATTTTTCTTTTTTTTAAATGATAAACATTTGGGCCAAAGGCGCTGAATTTATTTATTACTGTAGCATATCTCGGCTCATCTACTACATGTAAGATCTTAAAATAATTTTGAAGGTGCAATTAGTCTTCAACGTGCAGCTAACATTAGTATAGGTAACATATAACAGATGTCAAAATTTAATTTTACCATTATATTAGATTTGAACACCATTTTCGACTATTTGCTGACACCGTCTTTGACTTTGGCTGAGCATTGTAATTTCTAGATGCTGCCTATGAATCGATAACAATCTCCCAATCCATCACGCGATGAACACTCGCGAATGATTCTGAATAAATCATGGTGTATCGGCAGCTGGGGGTCCTTGTAGATCCTGGTGCCCTCGCCTCCTTCAGGATCCGGACGTCCCGCCCACGTCTTTCAGGCGTACTTATCAAATCAGGCCCGGGACGAGGAGCCGGGCCAGAACTGTGATTTGATCAGCTGTCACCAACACAGCCAAAGGGCAGTAACTGCTTACTTGAAAAGTAACCAGTTACTGCCCGTTGGCTTTGAGCTGTCATGAGCACACGGGGCGGGGGTACGGTGCACGGCCAGGGTGGTCTCCCGAGTCCAGAGTCCCGGGATCCTGACGTGATCCTGGCACGTCACCAAGGTTGACGTGCAAATCCAAGAGGAAGTATCTACCCGCTTTCAATTAAGCAGTTACTGCATTTCGGCTTTGCAAAGTAGAAGGGGCGGCAGTCCGAAGGGGAGTAGTTCACGGCCAGGGGAAGTGCCAATTAATGAAATGTTGGCCTACCCGCCTCATTAAGGGTGGGGGGGGGGGTGATCCTTGAGAGGTCAGCAGGACCTTGAGGAGTATATGGATCTCACCACCAGGAAACAACCACTGACTGACTCACTAGAGGCAAAGGGGAATACAACCGTCAAAATATGGTTCCAAGTAAATACATATCCTGGTCGATGCATGGTGAATCAAAATCAAAAAAGAAGAAGAAGAAAAAGAAGAAGAAGAAGAAGAAGAAGAAGAATTATAAGAAGAAGAAGAAGAAGAAAAAGAAGAAGAAGAAGAAGAAGAAGCAGAAAAAGAAGAAGGAGAAGAAGAAGAAGAAGAATTATAAGAAGAAGAAGAAGAAGAAGAAG
The DNA here is from genome assembly GCA_964017125.1 of Flabesymbios commensalis. Classification (NCBI taxonomy): domain Eukaryota; kingdom Metazoa; phylum Annelida; class Polychaeta; order Terebellida; family Flabelligeridae; genus Flabesymbios; species Flabesymbios commensalis. The sequence goes on along the minus strand of OZ024908.1, from coordinate 24,166,824 downwards.
AAGAATAAGAAGAAGCAGAAAAAGAAGAAGAAAAATAAGAAGAAGAAGAAGAAGAAGAAGAAGAAGAAGAAGAAGAAGAAGAAGAATAAGAAGAAGAAGAAGAAGAAGAAGAAGAAGAAGAAGAAGAAGCAGAAAAGAAAAAAAAGAAGAAGAAGAAGAAGAAGAAGAAGAAGAAGAAGAAGAAGATGAAGAAGAAGAAGAAGAAGAAGAAGAAGAAGAAGAAGAAGAAGAAGAAGAAGAAGAAGAAGAAGAAGAAGAAGAAGAAGAAAAAAGAAGAAGAAGGAGAAGTAGAAGGGAAAAAAAGTAGAAGGCGAAGATGACGAAGAAGAAGAAGAAGCAATGAAATGAATGGGGTTTTAGGCCACGTTTGTGCACATATAGGCTAAACTGGGCCAGGAGAACCTCCTGAGGATGGTGAGATGAATGTAGATATGGCACTGCCCTTCAGACACAGGAATCGAAATTCGAGCCCTGGCGGTCTGAGGCTGAGCACGCTACCTCGCAATCATGGACGCTCCCCACAATATCAAATCTTCCCTAGTGAGCGGGGAAAAACATTTCGTTTCTTGGAAACTTGAAAGCCAGAGTGGGGTTCGAACCCGCGGTTTCCAATTCTCCAAGCAGGCAGCTTTAACCACTGCACCAGGGCCCCCGCCCTAAGAAGAAGAAGAAAAATTACAGGTGGCAGAACCATGAGATTCCTGTACGTTCACTTTCTGACCTGAACACGATTTGAGGGACAGCTAAAATACAGGTGTCAAAACTCAAATGGGCTCAAAAGAGCAGCCCTTTCTGGCCGAGAGCGATTTATTTCGCATTTTAGAGCTTACTTTCTCTGAAGGTGTCTGACCAAGGGGTAATTTTCCGATCCTCCGCGTCAGGCCTGCAACCCTATACTGACAAGTGCCTGTGATACTGCTGACAGCCGTCAATATTTATGTGTGGTACGTAGGACCTTAACCCTTTAACCGCAGGTGCCGCATACATTCGTTTTTTATTTTTTATAACGACATTGAGTACCACCTTTTAAACATGGTAAAGATAAAATGTGACATAAATCAGCAATATTTGAGAACAGTTGACCTCCACTTTGTCAAATCTGTATAATTTTCACTCACTTGAAGTTGTGGATCGCGTCAGCGAGCCACAACTTCAAGTGGGTGAAAATTCAGATTGACCAATTTGGCGGTTAAAGGGTTAAAATGGGTACAGTGGTGTATCAGTGCCGATCTAACGTCTGAGACGCTGGCCCAGCACTGATACACCGCTGTACCGGGGCAATTCCTTCGCGAGGTGGTGCGTGAAATGACAAGGAAACCCGATGCACCTACAAAAGGGGTGATGTTATCCACCCCGCGGCAACGTGCCTTGTACAGGGTGGCGTGGCCTCCCGGGGTGTTACCGGGGTGTTAACAGTACGTCATATCTTATCTTATGTCACCCAGATTCCTTATCTGATATATCCGTCAAATTATCGGTCCCGCAATCTCTGGGCAAGTGCAACGGTAAACGTGTTCTGCTTTAAGCCCTTACAACGCTGTATTAATTGTGTATAAACCATGAAGATCAAAGGGTTTATTTCAATTTTCAAATCATTATGGTACTTAGCTCTTTCCGCTTCATTTGAATACCTATGTTATGGGTGTAAAGCCATTATAAATGTTTTAATTCTTTCAGTGCTGGGATCGTTTTTATACATCAGAGTCTGACGTCTACAGACGTCAAATTCTGACGTATAAAGACGTTCCCGTGCCGAAAGGGTTAAAAAGGTTTAAAGATGTCAATGATAAGACATCCGTATAATAAAAGCAAATGAACATGTAAAATAAGAGGAGTTTTGAATGCCAAAACGTATGTGGTGTGCGATGTATGAAGTAACACTATTGATCCCAATGATTGGGATTAGTGTTATGTCGGTTCTATGTTGGATTTGTGCTAGGCCACTATAACTGATGCTATCCCAACATTGAAAGAACGTATGAACAGTGTTTAGTGACGACCGTCTTCTCCCATCTAGTCTATCGTATCCGATTTTCTATTATTTTTGATATTATGTACCTGCCAGCCTAATAATACCATTTGCCAGTCTTGCATCACTGATACCCCTGTGTTGGTCAAATGTCTGATACAATGGACCAGCAATAATGCAGAAATTGAACTACGGATAACCATTTTTGAAGAGGTTATCAATACAATGCTGTATTAGTGTTTATTAAATATACAGTGCAATACTGTATTAGTGTTTATAAATATACATATCATTTACGTATATCTGCGATACTAAATATTACAAACTTTATTTGGTTTGTTAAAGAATCATTCAGCTTCAAAACGCGCATGCCTGGGACGGTCAAGTGTAGGCCAACAGTAGCCTATTGAGTACAGATTGCCGGCATTAATATAGCCACTGAACTGATTACAAGATACTACTCAAACGAGACATTGATCCAATGCTGTTTTAATGTTAGGCCAACGTCTGCGACGCTGGCCCAACATTGAACCAACATAAGTTAAATGTACAATGTTTGAGAGAAAGTCCTCCTGCCCAGCAAACGCAAGACATTTGTATGACATTTATGCAATGTCGGCCCAACGTCTTCGACGCTGGTCCAACATTGCATAAAGTCATACAAATGTTTTGTGTTTACTGGGTGATAATACAAACCTGGGGGTCAAGCAGTTTCCAAATCCCCCAGTAATACAGTCAGTTTGTTTGCAAGTAGGCGACCAAGTAGGGGCAAAAGACAAGGGCTTTGAATTATTACCTCATAGATGTCGCTCAAGTATATATGAACTTGCTGTGATTTGAGAACTTGCTCTTAATGAGGCTTTGGGTATGAAACGCATATTTAGTATTATTATGGAATAGGGCCTTGGCTTACCCACGGGCACTATTGCCTTCTGGGGGACCCTTGTCCCGCGAATTTTGACAGTTGACTACACCTTTAAGTTATGCATTAGCTGCTAAACCTTAAGAGCAAACATAACATTTGAGCAGAGACATACATGATGAAGAAGCATAACGAAATAGGCGATATTTTTCTTGAATATTTTTTTTTTCATTCCTGCGATTTTATAATTACCATACAACATATTGAGCAATGGATATGTTCGTAAGTGCATGCATTTAAATTAACCATGATGAATTATATATAGCTATAGTGCATCTTAATAAATTGAACAGATAAAGATATTTTTCGCATAAACTATGATATTTATAGGTATATTTACACTGCTGTAATTACAATTATAATACTCTGCTATTGGTCTCGTATTACCTTTTATTCTTTGAATGATATCTGGGGTTAGGGTACATTTACGTTATATTATATCTCATCAGTTTATTATATTCAGAAAGACTTCCCCGACCCCACCCACCCCACGTCTAGCAGTAAGACGAGACAAGGCTCCCACAGGGATCAACTAGGTCAGGTCAGGGATGGTGACCTTAGACCTGAACCTCACACAGACCGTCAATGACCAGGTCAACCACCACCTAACCACCTGACACCGCGATTAGGGTCAAGCTACCCTCTACCCAATTCTCACGATCGCCACCAAGATAACAAGGAGTGGAGAAAGTTAAGACGAATTATCACGAACCCCTCGGGTACTGTGGTGTAATATTATAGTTGTATGTAATCTTGTAATACACTTCCGAACGTAGCTAAGAAGCATCTAACTAACTTTTGCATACAAGGTAAGAATTGTACATTTTAATCTATATAATTATGCAATAAAAAATTACCCTCAGCTGGGAAATATTTTATATTGGCACATAAAATCTTCAGTTCCAGTTCTATTTTATAAATAGATGATGTGATAAATGAAGATATGCATAGACATAGTTATAAGAATATTATACAAAATAGCAAAACAGAGTACTTGCAGGTCAATAAATTATATGTATTGCAAACTAAATTGTAAAAAAAGTATCATAAGTGCACGTGTAATCATATCGTCACACCAAATAAAAATGAATGATTTTGAGCTATTTTTTATAAAACCCAAAGAACTATTATCATTTCTCATACAAAATATCATATTTGAATAATTATACTACTACTACTACGAGAAAATGTAGAATATCATTTTGTTGGCACTGATGCCACGATTTGACTTGGGCCATTTTTTGAATATTTAAATGTTCGTTTTCTTTACGCGGCCTTACTAAAATTACTTCTAAATTGTATATATTGTAAACTAAATTAAAAAGACATTGCAAGTGTGCAAATATATACAAATGGAGATCTGAGCATTGAATGGTTCTTCCAAATATAATTGTTAAATTTAAAAAAGTGTTGTTTTTGCAATAATTATCAAGTGTTAATTATAACATAAAAACACAAGAGATTATATTTGCTAGCATGTTACATATAAGATTGCTGCATTAAGTGATATATATATCCGTAAACCGTATAGCTAAGTAGTCATGTACGTCTCATCCCAATTACATATAAATCAAGCTAGATCCTTTATAATTTTACAATCATCGGCCATGCAAAATGAGTGGCACATATACACTTCTAGATTTTAATATTTTTTTTTATGATTTTCACATCAAACAAATGCGAATGTGTAAGGGGGGCGTGCGTTCAAATAATTCTGGCACGACTAATATAACAGTGATCAAAACGTTCTCTAACTCTAAGCTAAATCTCCAAATCCGTCATTTTGATACAATACATATTACGGGTATGCATTTACTTAAGATATTCGAGCAGTGTGGAGTGGTATAATTTCGACAAGACGGAATAATAGAATTGAATAGAAAAAATAGAATGGAATAAATCTTATATTACACTCAAAAAGAGAGCATAATATTTTGGTGGTGACAAAAATAATTAACTGAAGGCATATAGGGCATATATCTAAAAATAGAGAACGAATAGAAATTGCAATTGTAATTTCCTTGTAAAACGATAAATAACTTACATAACTTTAAAACAGGACACATTTGCAAATAATGCTATAATATCCCAGTAAGCAAGAAACATTTGTATAACCTTTATGCAATGTTGGCCCAACGTCTTCGACGTTGGGGCAACATTGCATAAATGTTCTACAAATGTTTTGTGTTTCGTGTTTGAGATGGTCGGCCTCACCTGGAGGTTTACACCCACGTGGCGTGACACACCTCGAGACGTTTGATACCATACGACACTCCATAGAACTGTGACGACTGTTATTGTGTCACACATGACACCCCATAGTGACCTGTTCAGCAAAAAGGCAGTAGCTGCTCACTTGAAAAGTCAACTGTTACTACCTGTTGGTTTGCATGACAGCTTAGTGACCTTTCAGGTTGTGCTGGTCACCTTACCACACACCACACGCCACACATGTGTCCTGGATCTCAGCAGTCCACAGATCCAGGCGGCAAAGATGCTGAATAAAACATAGTACAATGGTTGGTATAACGAATGAATGAATGGATAAATTGAGTTTTAGCCCACCTTTATCCATGTACAGGCTAAACTGGGCCAGGAAAACCTCCGAAGATTAAACTACTAGTGGTTTAGGCCGAGCATGCTACCTCTCGGTCCCGGAAGCTCTCAACAATACTACAATAAAGAGCGCAATTAACATTTGGTATGATGGCAATATCAATCTGGTAACTTAAGGTTTCACGCAACTATTTGATGATCCTTAGTTAATAATTGTCTTCACTGACAAGCCATGACGGCACACACTCACTTGGATTCCATCTATTCTGTGGAACGCAGTGACGTCGCTCGGTGAAAACCAGGTTATATAACAACCCTCCCCCCATACTTCATTGTATTAGTCAGCTCGGTGAAAACAAAGGAGGTCGAGGTCATTGAGTTTCACAGAATAGGCGATGATATCTCAATATATAGTTCTTAGGGTGCGGGTCCTGGTGCAGTGATAAACGCTGCCTGCTTGAAAAAATCGGAGATCGCGAGTTCAAATCCCACTCTGGCCAGATTCGAAGAAACAAAATGTTTCTTTCCCGCTCACTCGCAAGGGCTCGAATTTCGAATCCTGTGTCTGTAGGGCAGTGTCATCTCATTCATCTCACCATCCTCAGGGGGTTATCATGGCCCAGTTTAGCCTATATGTGCACAAAGGTGGCCTAAAACCCCATTCATTTCATTTCATATTCCCACGTTATGTACTTCACAACTCTCGTTCACTCTAAAGACTATAGGTTCTTAAAAAAAACCTTCAGTACAATCACCATGCAACCCCAGAAGAACCCTTCTAAAGAACCAATATTGTTTAAAGTGTTCGTGAATCAGAATCTGCTCTCATCCTCAACGTACTTTCTGTCTGAACCCGCTGGTCATATGATAGAAGGTAGTAGTTCACAAATCGTCATGATTCTTCTCTACGTTGTTTTGGCTCTGTTATTGTTTATCTCGTGGTATTCAAAGAAACAATAGGGAAGCTGAACAACCACGTACCTGCATGGTCCCCAAGTTTACCACTGATCGGGAATTCTCCATTGCGATGACTGATCTTGCAAATCGATTCGTCGGTCCTATTTACGAACTCAAACTGCAAAAAAGGTTTGATGCACCCTCCTTTATTATTATTTATTCATTAAAACCCCCACAAGTGAGGAAAACATATTATACTGTATATTACATTCATACAAACGTATCACAGATAAGAAATATCACAGTATATGTATTAAAAGCGGGTCAATAATTTAGTAAAAATATGTGCGGTAGAGTTTCTATTCAGAAAGTCAGCTCTATACAAAACGCTTTGCAATGAGTCTACCACACCGTCTCTAGCAGAATACTTTATAGTGTGTTACATCTATAACAATTGGAACTACATACTCTTCCCTAAATACTCCATATGATATCCCGGTGATCTTCCTGCATAATATATTTTGCTCCTTTGAAAAAAAAAACTTTATAGATAAGTCGACGTCGCTGACCACAACCCGATGACCAGTCGGTAACTTCAGTTTGTAAATACGACATGTAGGTGTTACTTTATTAATTTCGGCTTTACAGGTTGACACTGTAGTTCTTGTATCGCTCCTATCTCTATGTTTCTATAATTTGTTTCTCTCTCAGTGTACAAGCTATTTTTGACATTATAAGTGGACATATTTATGCTTTGAGCATTACCAGCTCAGTATCATTTCATCATTATCTGACATAGACATGTCCAATGTTACATGTGACGTACACGTTATTTTCTAACATTTTAAAATCATTCTCAGTGAACACATTACATTCTTAACATTATAAACACATTATAATTTCCCACATTATATTTTAAAATAACTATAATTATTTCATGGCCATCTTGTATTGACAGATCATGGTGACAGGAGAATTCCCGTCTGTTTCTCACTCTGTAACAAAACCTCCTTTTATCACAGCACATCTTTTTCTTGATCCTTTTCTATCTGTATCTCTGTGTGTGTGTGTGGGGGGGGGGGGGGGGTGCGGTAAACCACACACCTCATCCTCATCTCTCTGGATGCCCCCCCTCACAATCATGTGGTAAGAACCGCTAACAGGCAGGATTAACCCTCTCAATCCAGAGGAAAAGGGTTAAATTCATATTAAGTCATCGACATTGAGTCATGACTTGATACATAAACATGGAAAACGCATGTATATATGCAAATACATTTAATTACGAAAAAATGCGGTTTTATAAAATATGCTCTTCATATAAATATAACAGATATTTTTTATCGCGGCGCAATTGCATGCTTCTAGCGCCCAGAAGGTTAGTTACCAGGACAACGTCTCTACATTATCTCATCACGTGTGATGACTCTGAGCAAAGAGCTCTCAGACTCTGAGCCTCTGACTGAGCCGGCCGGCAAAAACACTGTATCAACCAACAACTTAGGCCTAATCCGGATAGGCCTAAGTCACACGTGTACCTTTTTGGTGTGGTAAGCTTTTTGGTCACACTCGTTCATGTTACATCCGCACAGCATAGTAATAGAAAAACGGCAGTGGTCAAAATGAAAAAACAACGTGTGTTCGATTATAAGAACATGTCCTTATTATACGGTCAAATACCATATAAATTTAACCCTTTAAGCGCTGACATATTTTTGTATCAACCATGGAAAAAAGGTTTTCTTAATTTGAAAACATCATAAATGCCTTATTCAGCTCTTTCTGATTCATTTGAATACCTATGTCATTGGTCTACGACCATTATAAATAATTGTACTCTTATAGTGCGGGAAAGTCGATCCCCTGCGCTGTTAGGGTAAAGTCTCAGCTGTGCTATTTAACGCGAAAGGTTGTGATAAAGAAATACATTTGACTGTGACCAGGAATGTCTCTTGTGCATTTCTGGTGCGACCTATACTACCGTGCAAAGCTCAAAAGCAGTAACTGCTTTGCAAACCAGTACAAAGGGCTGATGGTGAACACACCACCTTTGTCGTTCCACTGCCAGCTCCACCACACCTGACGAATCCAGAATGCTCCCGAGTGATCCAGAAAGCCGTCACTTAGGGGGCAAGAGGACGTCGTGATTAAGTCCTTAGTGGAGACCTGGCCAACAGCCACAAAAAGGCTTCCTCTTCAGAAAATTACACCGCTTTCTTTGTGTGGCGCTCCCAAGAAATTACACCTGTGGCCGCAGGGGACGTGGACAAGGGATGCTGCAGTAAATCACGTCATATAGACACTGTATATGTCGCGAAATAAAAATAAATCTAAAATAAAAATATCCATTTGGCTTTGTGATTTATAGTGTGCGCACAAGTCATTTTGAAATATTTAGAAAATGCACGACAATTTCTCGGCCAGGTGTTTATTTACACAAAATTTGCGAAAATACACACCTGGCAGAATTGCGAATAAGAAAGGGGTGGGTGGTGACACACGGGGGGAGGGGGGTGGGACTCCCTGTGGATCCTTAATCAGAGTCCTTATCATGTAACCTTGGATACCTCCAGGATGCGTTTTGGTCGTCATAAAATGACTGTGATTTCAAAACCAATTTGATAGATATTGCTTGTTTCGGTAAACCAAGAACTTGGGTAAACATAGCAGTTTAACAGAAAAAATATGAATATAGCTTATTGTCAACTAGGTTGTAAACACAATTTTAAAACGATTGTTAAGAGTTTTTACTTTACAATTTATGATAGAGAGAATTACTTTCAATATGTGATGTCAAATTTTCTGCCACATCACATTATTGTTAGTATTATCCATAGTGAATTTTTTTTATTTCTGTTGGTAGTCCATTTTTAGTAAATGGATGTCACAGTTTATGTTTAGTTGAAAAATATTCCCTTTTATTAAAATAAATCACAATTCCTACTATGCGTTTTGGGTTAAATAGAATTCTAACAACCCATTATGTTAAAAAAAATATGTCTATGAATAATTTTCCTTGCTGATGAAACTTGCGCCTCCCAACCGTATACACACTGTCAACATAACCCTGTGTTATGGGGTGACATTGAGGGCGAAGGGTCAGCGAGACGAACAAAGGAGCTGTTGCGTGGTGTTGCGCAGATGTGACGGAAGCGCATCTCGGCGACTTTGTGCTCCTGAAGCAGGCCCAACGCTGGTTCACTTCAGGAACAACGTCAAGGACGTTGTCCTTGAAGTGAACCAGCGTTGGGTTGGTCTATCCATCTCGCTTAGACTACGGACTAATAAAGACGACCCAGTCTTTGTATTATTGTCTGACCGCGTGGTTCGCTGGGACACTTGACATGTATTTTAGTGGGAGGGAATATTGCAGCTTTTGAAATTATCAGAAGCAGCTCTTGCTCCATCATCGGGGGTCAGCGGCTGTGGGTGGGTACAATGTTGTAGACAGGTCATTATCAGTAATTTGATAAAAATACAACATTGACTTATTCTGACTGAAAAGCATCATTTAGCTCCATGTATTTAAAGGGGCTGCATTTTTGTACTGATACTAATAACAAGAATTTGACCTGGCAAAAATACCACCCCTTCCCTCCCTTGAACTTTGATCGCGCGGGGGTTGTACCCAACCATTGACCTACATATTCGTGTTATCATTATTACCAGCTATTCAGAACCATGGAAGATCTTTAATGTTTGTCCAATGATGTAGGCTACTGAGAGATAAAACGTCTTAAAAAATCTATAATAGCACATTTCAATTGGATTTATTAGTCGTCAAGTTTAAAGTTTTAATCGTGTGATGTAATGTAAATTAGTGAAAGCAGGTATTTTTACATAAAATATTTTCATAATTCTTATACATCAATTTAATTTCCTTTTTCTAATATATTTTATCTATATATATGTTATGATCTGTTTCGTGTATAGGCTCCATTCTTTTGTAGTTTGTTGTTGTACGTAGAAACGTACGTATAATCTCCAAGGATCTGTGGATTATTTTTTAGTAATAATAATAGCTCCACGAATTTTCAAAAAGAAGTATTATTGAACAAATTAAAGACAAATTATACTTGAACGAATTAAAGGCAACTTCTACCCGTAATAAAACTGTAGATTTACGACTGTTTTTTGTCTCCACATGGGCATTTTGTACACAATAATGATCCAAGCTATTCAAAGGTATGGGGTGCTTTATTACCCATACTGGTATAGATAGCTTGATGAATTTGATGACACCTTGATGAATTTCGAAATGAGTAATGTGTGTTTCCCCGGCTTCTTAATTCCATGTCGCAAGATCGAATTAAAGTGCAAAACGCGAATCGCGATGGCGTTGTCATATTTTATGTCGGTTGCTGTTTTGCGACGCAAAAATACAATAATTAATCTGTCACAAATGTCATGCAGCTACGTAATTAGCTTAGTTAGTGATGACACACTGGACCACTGTTGGCTGGATTCTGAGCCAGCGTCTCTGACGCTGGTCCAGCATCCAGCCAACGCTGGCCTGTCGTGCGCTGCAAATGTGGGACAGGACGTGGTTGAACAACAGATGATTCTCCTCTGCATTCATCACTCGCCAGCCAGGATTGTCACGTGTTCTGATCCGTGGACTCTCTATGATCTGTCCCACTCGGCCCCTCCACATGGATCTAGATCTTGTCATTATCCACAACCGTCTCTACTTCTCCGTTTAATCACCCCGCCGCAATTTGTTCAACAATTTTTGAAGAGACCATCTAATCGGGGCCCTGTTATCTGTATTTCTCAAACACTCTTCTTGTTCATTTATGGGAAAATAATTGAATGTGCCTACGTGTTTTTTTCATTTACTTTATGCTGTGGATTTCGGAACAGAGACGACCCAAACACATAATTATATAGTTTAAACGGGTAATTGCTAAAAATTGATTCATTTGACAGGTTCTAAACCATTCAATGTATATCACAACATCAATCCGAAATTGCATAACTTGATATGTTATTTCACAGCAAAATACAGAGCTCTCTGCGTAGGGGTCATTTGTGTACATTATTCTTTCATTTAAAATAATTATGACGATCATAGAAACCAGTGACCGACAAGAATTTAGTTAATTTCACAAGCACATTCTTCATTTCGTTGCAAGTATATTCAGATTCATGTTGTTTTACCATTCTATGGTGAATGCATAATAAATAAACAAATATATAAGCCTTGTATCTGATTAACGTTTACTGTATACAAAGACAGATAACTTTCTTTTTATTTTATATTTTATTATCACATTAACTTTTACCAGAAAGTACAGTGGATATAAAACAAAAGAACAAGGTAAATCAAACATAAATAATTTGTTTGGTGTAAAATCACAAACAAAATACGTTCACAGATAAATCATACGCTCACACAAAAATATAATATTAAATATTTTTTGAAAATGACACGTACAGGGTAAACACTGCCAAACAAGTAGCCTATAATTACAAGTAACTACAAAATTAACCCTTACAGCGCGGGGACCGTCTTTAGACGTCAGATCTGACGTCTGTAGACGTCAGATTCTGACGTCTAAAAACGGTCCCGCACTGAAAGAATTAATGGCCATTAATTATAATGGCCATAGACCCATACAACTTATGTTTTCAAATGAAGAAGAAAGAGCTGACTAAGACATTGATAATTATTTCAAATTGAAAAAAACCCATGGTTTACATAAACATATTTCAGCGTTCTAAGGGTTAATATAAATTCTGAAGGTGTCGTATGTGGCACTTATTTAAGTGTCACACGCGACACTCTGAATTCTAGAGATTGAAAATTCAGTTTCTTTAATTTTATCCATGGCAAATAAATTTCAATGATATTCAAATTGTGAGTGATATTTTATATGCATGGCTATCAAATTATTTTTGTAAATGTCCTGATATGTATCACAGACCAATGATGCTATCGAAAGCGAAAACATGTAGTGAAATGTTACAATTGAAAAGTGACCTGTAGCAGCATACTTGGCTTTGCATACCAGAATTAGGCCTATACCATTCAGAATCATATGCTAAACCTAAAATTAAAATAAATAAATAAATAAAACAAATAACTTATGGCAATCAGCATTTATTAATTACGTTAAAGTTACACTGCCCCCCCCCCCCCCTCCCCACCACTACCTCAAGACCTGAATTAATTATGCTAAGAAGATATCCTTATGTGACCCACATAAATTATGCTTATCAGGCATCGAGGCCTCCTCAATCAAACATCCTAATGATCTGAACAAGGGGATCCAGAACGCTCAGCGGGATCTGTCATCAAAGAGGGACTGCTACCGGGATCGCATAAATTGGTTCAAGTGACAGCTCCGTAAGGGGACGTAAGGACAACATATAGAATCCCGGCCAGGAATAGAGCAGCCTAAAATCGGCACAACGCTGGGCGAGCGTCTGTGAGAGAATGCGGTGGCGATCAAGATGGGATCAAAACTGACATTGGTCGTTATAACGAGGTGGTCGTTAATAAGAGGGAGTGTGGGCTGGCTTCGAGGGGAGCCTTAACCCTATAACCGCCGGTACCGTCCATATTCGTTTTTTACATTTTTTATTAGCACATTACATATCAGATTTAAACCTGTTAAAGATAAAAAGTGACATAAATCAGCAAAATTTGACAGTTGTTGACTTGCATTTTGTCAAATATAAATAATTTTCACTCACTTGAAGTTGTGGATCGCGTCAGCGAGACACAACTTCAAGTGGGTGAAAATTTCATTTGAATGATTTGGCGGTTAAAGGGTTAAAGCTAACTTGGTCTGAATAAGTGGTACTCGTACAAACAGCCACCCCTCCCCCACACAAACCAAGTGGCCTCGCGCGTGCCGAACAGCGAGGTCTCACTCTGCCCGCTAGATTTTCACTTATTTGATGGTGAACCGTTCAACCCAGTGGTCAAATCAATAAAAAGCATTCGTATTTCATTTGGTATTAAAAATGTTAGTCATATTACGATACTCTCACAATTCATCAAGGTATAGTTTACCCATCTTTAAGGGGTGGAGTATAGTGCTCTTGCATTATTACCGTATATGGTTTTGTGAATGATATTCAAATTAAACCGTTTCTGTTGGACAACTATTTAGTGACGAAAATATGCACGCACAGACAGCACTGCATCACCCATGCGTTTGAAGAGAGTTTGGCACGCTAAGCAGTCAGTATAGGTTAGATACAATTATGTATTATTAGAACGAGCGAAAAAAGGTGGACCATACTCAAGATCCGCAGAATCCTGTGATGACAGGGTATGTCTGTCTAGGCGTGAGCGGGCGTGGTGAGCAGGGCTGGTGAGGAGATGACAGGGATGACAAGGGTGGTTACCAATAGGCTGTTGTCAGCGCTTAAGCCTACCTTAACCGCACTGTAACCACAATTACACGACGTGTGCAAAGTGACAAGTTTCCTCCACAGCAGGGTGTTGATCACTGCAACGACCAACAAGCTATTGTGAATGAAATTTAATTAATTAATTTACTTAATTCGCTTTTATTAAGTTATCACTCAAATATGGACAGACACATATATTAAGCCCCTAATATTAATCGGCATACATGTTTTATCATGATTGTGATGGTCTTTATTCTTCCTGCTGGAAGTTGTAATATAACCACAATAAAAAAAAATAACACAAATTTTTGGCTGATGTTTTCTAAGCATGGATCAATCGGGATCGGTCCGTGGACAGGCAAAGGTGGATGTCATCACATCAGGCCGAGGCTTAGCAAACATGCCAGGCGACCTTGAAGGTGAGACCATGGACACCTCGAGGAGCGGACACGACATATTGCCGCGGATCCCTGTACCCCCCCCCCCCCCAGCCGGTATCAGGACAGTCAGCGCGGTGATGGATGACTGAGGGTTAGACGCCGCACCCCGGATCGTGGCCCCTGCCCTCGGGGACGGCACCCGGCCCGGCCCCGTGGCTAGCACGGCGGGGCTAATCCCGCCAGTACTATAAGGGGACCCACCTCTAAGGATCCCGGTTTGTTCTTTGCCCCAGCACCTCCCCCCCCCCCCCTCCTGTCCATCACTCAGGATAGATGGCGGTTACTGTGAGGTGGAATCGCGGCACAACCGCGTGTAATCAAATAACAACAATCCCAGCACACACGAGGCATTCTCCCAATGCTGATTCAATGTTGGGCCAGCGTCGAAGGCGGTAGACCAACATTGAATCAGCATTGGGAGAATGCTCCGTGTTTGCTGGGATATGAACTGTATTGCTTTGTTTAATTGTATTGCACTGTCCTTGGGAGTAAGTCTAGTTTGATGAATAATGAAAGAAATATAGTATAGAACATTATTACGTTGACCAGAAAAAAGTATTTTCTCTATATTATACTATATAAGCTACCCTACAGTATGGCAATAAAGGTTCCATTTGAACGCTTCCAATTGTACTATTGGAAACTATGTCACGTTATGCAATGATCGAAAAACCCTCCTCTATTACATCATACACTGTATATACCCAGCAAATACGAGGCATCCATCCATTGCTGTTTCAATGTTGGGCCAGCGTTGAAGACGGTAAGCCAACATTGAAGCAGCATTGGTGAATGCATCGTGCTTGCTAGATATTAGGTATATAATAAAAAATATATATACGTTATACACATACATTTATTACACAATTAAATAAAAAACATTTGGCGATCCTTTTTTCTATCAGTGTCTATATAGTGCACTAAAATAAGAATGACTTATTTGTATTCTTCACGGTATTACCGTAAACTGATCACCACACAATTATTATAACTTATCCTACATGTTGAACATCCATACACAAATGTTTGGTCTCAGATTAAACAAATATGAGTAATATTTCACCCACTTGAAGTTGTGGGTCGCGGCAGCGAGACACAACTTCAAGTGGGTGAAAATGTACATTATTTAATTTTACACGTTAAGGGCTAATATATTTGCCCCGAAAATTTTGAATCATACAAAACGGCATTTGCACCATGGAGATTTATTTACAGTCAAGACTGGCTACGTCGTAGTTGGCGCACCATCTACGCCGCTGACCCAGCATTGAGCGTTGTCTCCATGTTTCGTGTTTGCTGGCTATCCACCCCGTGCCTTCACCGGGTCACCTCTAATCCCCCGCTGACGGCCTTGACAACAGGATATTGACTTTGACCTATTTCGGCCGGCAATCATCCAGCCTTCCGCCGCTAAACCTGCCACTTATTCCCATATTGAATTTTCCCTCGGTACAAATCAAAATGGCCACAGAATTATGTGCGGAAGATTCTGTCAAAATAGCCTGCAATGTAGCTGATGGAGCCATAATAGTGTTGTACATTATGGTGCCATATTCTCGTACGAGTTACGATAAATCGTAGGCTTCGGATTGGTCGAGATAGCCATCTCGACCAATCCAAAGCCTACGATTTATCGTAACTTGTACGAGAATACGGGTATTTAGGCAGAACTCTCAAATGATTATTGAACACTTTGCTTTGTATATGGATCAGTACATCACATCCTCGCTTAAATTGAAAATTGCTGCGAGATTTAAATTGTCTCTTTCAGTTTCTGTTTAACTGTTTCTGTTAATATTAAAGGTGATCTTTCACCCCTTATATGGTATGAATGAGTATGTCCTTATATGGGGTGATTGGCTATCACACTTGTGCCCCATCTTGTGGCAACTTTGATTTAATTGTCACAAATTTATTCATACTATATAAGGGGTGATAGATCACCTTTAACATTTTTTCTATTCGACACACATGTCATGATGCTTTGTAATCTAATGTTTGTGTTATGGCATTACGCATTACGAGTAGATATTATGTGTTGATGCCGTTTAACTTGGTCATAGTACAGTTGTTTATCTTCTCCTTCATTCCACGGCCATTGATCTGTGCAAGTATCCTTGATATGTGGTACTTCTGAGTCTACAACAAAAGAAAGATAATTGTAGTTCACTCTTTATCACCAATTACAGAAACAAAACAAATCTGATAAAAAATGAAATGTATGTGTGTAGATTCGAATAGCATACACAAATAAAACTGCGAGCATCGTCGCATGTGTGACGCATGCCTATATGCCTAATATACATATGGAGTGTACAGTCGATGATTAGACGCTATATGTGGATATTTTTAATTATCAATTAAATAAAAATTGCGTAAAAACCGCTTATCAATTCCTCGTGGCACGCTTTGTTTCAAGCCTTAGTAATATAATGAATATGTTGGGTGGGTAATTTATATTTGAACAATAATTAGAATTTTGCCTGGTTTCAAGCTTTAGTATAGGCCTATGATAATGAATAATATGTTGGGTGGGTAATTTACATTTGAACAATAATTAAATTATTTGAAAAAAAGTTTTATTGAACCTTAACACTTTTTATTCGTTTGATTAGCCATCGCAGTAATTGGGAACGAAATGTGTGTTAAAGATCAGGAATTGCAAATTGAAACAAATATATATAATTTTGAACCCACTTGACGGTAGTGAGACAGAACTTCAAGTGGGTGACCATTTAAATTATTTATTTTGGCGCTTAATAACGATAAGCCAACAATAACGTGTTATGGTGATATTGCACATGCTATTATGAAATTGATGGTGAGCAGCAGGGAATACATGGCAGTCTAAAATATTTTAGCAATAGTAATATCATATCAAACTAAATTGAATATTTTTTTGGGTTTCACTCGAAAATTGAATTCATGTGTATATTGTGCTGAACATTTACAAGCAAGGTTATTTTATTTCTTTTGTGGATATTAGAGTGTTTGGGGGTCCAGAAAGTCAATTCTATGTAATTGAATTTTACACATGCATGGTATTCTAATGTCGGGGTGCAAAATTTCTAATCTCATCTTTCCTTTGATCTCTCAGGGAGAAGCAATCAAGGCTGCAAATTGAAGTTTGACAAAACTATTACCGGCTGTTGAAACTTGAAAGATCCCCCGGTGATTGGCATTTTGTGGGGCATTTATTTCACCTTGAACGTGAAAATTAGACTTGATTTTCTCAGCAGAAGAAGGAGCGGCTCATCAATATGGGTCAGGAGTTCGAGCCGATGAGTACGGGGGTCAAGCCGGGGGTCACGGGTTGGCCTGAGATTAGGCACGCGGGGGTAGAACCCGGCCGGGCACTGTCTGAGCGACCTTGACACGGCCAGGACAGAAGTTTACCCTTCTACTCAGGGTGGAGGTCCCAGCCCGCGCTGGACACACAATTAGCCAGAAAACACGAAACTGTGACCCAATGCTGGGTTAATGTTGGGCCACCGTCTTCGACGGTGGCCCAACATTTACCCAGCAATGGGTCAGAGTCTCGTGTTGGCTGGGTGGCGGTGGGAACAAAGATTCACTCAGGCAATAATCAGGAGTAAATACCGGCTGGCCATCTGGAGTGCATCCGTGGATCACTCTGGACACGAGTCCCTGCAGAGTATCCAGGGACACTGGACGCGGAGCCTGTGCTGTTTTCATGTTGAGCCAACATCGTAGACGGTGTTCCAACATTAAAACAACTTAGGGTCAAAACACTCAACAATGAATTCAGTTTGTTTTAATGCTGGGCAATCGTCGTCCAAAATTAAAACAACATGGTTTTAATGTTGGACCAATGTCCTAGACGGTGGCCCAGCATCAAAACAACTTAGGTTCAAAGTCAATTGTTTGGGTATTGTCCGACCGACACCTTTGACTTAGATATGATCAGAACCTCGACCAATCGAACAACTATCATTTTCCCTCGTATAATACATCCACGAGATTAAAAAAATAACCATATTTACGAAAATTTTACAAAAGTTTATCACAACAGTAGTCATTTCGTCCACATAGTGTATAAGGTAGGTCCTCCACGCCGAGCTAATGGCGGCATCTCAGTGTGGAACAAATGGCTAATCAAAAACCGTAATTTATTTGTGAATTAAATTCAAATGTTCTATTTCCCACAAGATGATAATAACGTTAAAACGTAATTTAGAAATGTAGTACTGTGATCTGTGAAAGCACACACAACATTCTTGGTGAAATGGTTAAGATTGTCATCGTGTGGGTGAGGGTGATAAGCAATATGTTGCAAAATGGCAATATGTGAACTTAAAAAATACATTCACTAATTTATGTTCAGTTATTCAACCAACATCAGCGAGAATTTATGCATATAATTATAAGCACTGGACATTCACCCAACGTCGTGCCAACAGTTTTGTATTGTATCAGCTGACTGAGTAGGGTTCGCTGCCATGGCAAAACAAAAAGCAGCAAATGCATACTTTTAAAATGAGCAGTTACTATGTTTTTATTTGCAGGTCAGTACAGTTCTAATAGAAAGCGTAGCCACTCAGTTCATTAACTCTTACAGCGCGGGGATCGACTTTAGACGTCAGAATCTGACGTCTAGAGACGTCAGATTCTGACGTCTAAAGTCGATCCCCGCACTGTAAGAGTACACATATTTATAATAACTGTAGATCCATAACATAGGTATTCAAATTAATCAGAAAGAGCTAAATAAGACATTTATGATGATATCAAATTGAAAAAAGCCTCTCTGGTTTCTATGGTTTATACAAAAATATCTTAGCTCCAACTAAGTTCATTAACTGCATTGTGGATCCAGTTGAGAGGACGTACTGCGTATACGTCCGCCGGTCCACGTCACCAATGCCTGTCCGGATCTCAGTCACCGGGATGGATAACCTCCGTCCCCCAGGCAGGGCATGAGGGACGAGCTGACCAGAGGTCAAACAGGGTCAACCGAGGTCAAGTAGCCAGGGTGTGGGGTCACACACAGAAACGTGGGCACTGTGAGAAACAGGCCCAAGCTGTGTTGATAGGAGATCCTAATTGAGGGCTGGTTCATATTGAATATACCACACTATTTGAATTTAATTAAAATAAATGTTAGGTGCACAGTCTGACTTTTTAACACAACAAAAAAAAATATGCATAGAAGTGTATTATATTTTATTCTCTTAAAATTTGAAGATGTGCCTCCTGTCTAGACATAGATCCTTTCGATTGATTCTTTAATAATATATTGTTGTCTATATTCAACCTGTCGTGTGTCCTAATTGTGATAGACTGGTGTAAATATTGTACAGTCGCTGTGTTGCACACCATTTTTAAGCACGATAAAAAGTGGGTGAAATTAAATTGAGAAGAATAATTTAAAAACATAATAAAAAGGGTACAGCTAATTGCTATGTAATTTTCAGAAAACATAGTTACATTTTAGTGAGGTTGACGATATTCTACAATAATAATATATATTTGTGTCTAATATTTCTGAGGAATTAGAAACAGCTGTAAAGTATCATGTGAATGTAAATTACCACTAAAATGTTGATTTTTATATTTATCTCGTATTTCGCACTTATCGCATTGCATGTCTACAGGACAGTCAGGACAGTTGGCACTGTGGAAATTCTTGTCATCTTAAAATATAAAACTCGTGCCAGCTGCCGTTCTATGTTTTATCCCCTCACAAAGAGACAATCCCAGATAAATAGTACAAGAAATATGGTCAGTTTTTGGCCTCCATTTCTATTATTATCAACAGCATATGTTTGTCAGGGATTAACCCTATCTGTTCCAATGGACATGTACATTTACACGCATTGCGAGGTCCATGGCGGCACTGATATATTGGCGGCGTGGACCTGGAAATGAGTGTAAATTGACGCTCATTTTAAGAAGTGGATGTACCGTATCATCTGATTTATAGCCGCATAAACTATTTAGTTATATATTAATAAAATAATTATTTTTCTACGCTGAATCTTTAGCCAGTAAAGGGTTAATCTGCTAACCAGTCAAACACGGGTCTATTATCGACAAAAACCGGAAAACCACGAGAGGTAAATCTGCGTTGCTTTGTACAATAGACAACCTGGTGTTTTTCTGCCCACTGAGCCCCATAGGCGCGGGTTTACCTACCCTCCCCTGACCCAGGGGACGTAAAGCCGCTAAGACACGTGCTCTCGTCTAATATATCTTGAGGTCAAGATTCAATTCCAGCAGTTGTTTCCGACATAATATGATTTCTTTTGGTTCACATAGACATTTTAGAATTAGGAGAGATAGTACGTTCATGCTGCTCTGTCATTCAATGTTCATTCTATGGTTTTATCTATATTTGTTTAGCACGAGTTATTATAATTACCTACAGTTGTATTGTATTGTTTGATCTCAAATCGATACATTACCTAGATTTAAATGCTAATATTAATATGTATTTGTATATGGAAATTACAATTGTTGAATTACATGAAAGAGCCTTACTTGACTTAGTGTAACCATTTATCAGTTATATTGTACTGCTGTTACAAGTAAAATAGTAGTAAATGATTACACCACGTTAGGAGTTTTGTTGGCGACATGCATTGAACTCCTTTAGAATGTAAAGAGCCCTTGATTGAAATCTAACAAGGCAGCCGTGAATGAGAAGTACGGGATCTAACCACGAGGGGGCGGTGCAGAGCAAATGAAGCTGACAAAAAGCTATTATTACTGACTGTGGTGCTGCCCTATTTGTCGGTATCTTTTGATGTTCACCTGGCCCCTTAGCCTCTTAGCTCGAGGTGGAGAGATATTGGTCACAGCGTTTAAAATTGTTGGGCCAATTTTTAGGACACCGATTCTACGTTGGGCTGATGTCGCTTATTTGTTGATTTCTTTTATCTTTATTCATCCTCTCTTCTAATATTATTATCCTCTCAAGGAAACATGAGGAGTTAAACCAATGTTTCTTCAAAGTTGGGCCAGCGCCGCTGATGGTGGTCCAGCATAAAAATAAAAATTAACCCATTGAATACGAGGCATTCACCCAGTGTTGGTTAAATGTTGGACCAGCGTCGCAGACGGTGGGCCAGCATTAAACCAACACTGGGTCAATATCTCGTGCTTATTGGGTAAGGTCTCGCGTTTTCTCCAGGTATCATTATATGGACATAATTATGAATCGTAAAAGAAAATTCTCAGCTGATATGCCAATAAATATTTGTAAAAATACAATGTATTATTTTTGTGTGAATTAGTAAATATATAAATAGCTCTAACATTATTTACAAAATGCAAAATATATTGAAGAAATGACTAATAAATTATTAAATTAATAAAATGTTCCAGAACCAATAGCAAATATTGTAGTAAACCTTGTGGACATCGGATACAAGTTTGCAGGCATCATAACACAATATAATACGATTGGGTGGCAGGTTCAAATAGTTGAGGTTAGATAGAAGACAGGGTGGTGTGAGGGGTGGTGTGAGGGATAACGTGCAAGGGGGTGATACCCTCACCGCAGAGCAAATCACGGCCCAGCCCCCGCCACCCCTTAATACCCCTGCCTCTCTGGGGGGGGGGGGGGTAGGGGTGAAGCACCGGACGGACTTCTTCACTTAAGACCTCGTCCATTGTCACAGTGGCTTGCTCGCCTTCTTCGTTCATCCGTCACTCACGTGCAAATATAGCCAGACAACTGCAATCGTAATATCATCACTGGGTAAATGTTGGCCAACGTCATAGACGTTGGCCTAGTATTTGTCCAGCGATGATCCATTTCCCACTACTCCTAGCAAGGCCTGATCACACTGGCTGACCTTCAAAATAATCCCTGAAATATTAAAACCGCTCACTCGTGAAGCAGATTCCAAACTGACAATGCGGTGTCATATGTGGGCCAATTCCATCCGAGCTGGACAAACGTTGAGGCGGCGGTGGATTGAAGTGGTGTGCAGTAGATTATGTCCCCTCACGTATCACATGTGGTCACAATGTACACAACTCAAATAGAGGGAAAGCTTTTCCCGCAATGTTAGACAGAGTGATCTGAGGAATGCCTTTCAAACTGAAATACCAAAACAGCAAATAGTTTTGTATCATCAATTTGGTCATATTTTTTACATTTTGTCGTATAACATTTGACTATCATTGTCTACATATGCCTAGAGAACAGTAGTCATGCATATGTTCAGTATATTTTATTAACACTTAGAACATGGATTTATTTTGTAGGGTGAATGACGACATATTAGGTTGATGCAAAATCAGTATTTTTATAAAGCGAATGATAAAAGTTATTGAAAATTCAATAATATAAGACCACACCCTGTATCGCATGACATAGTACTGCATGGGTATTGTGTTATGCGGTGCTCATAATCATAGTATCATAGAGAGTACGTAGGAACGCATATAGCAAAACTCCCGATACAATGTGTGAAGACGATTGTTGTAAGTGCGAATCAGGCAGCTATATAAGTGTGACAATTGATGCAGATGCGCTCAGGTTGATCCAAATATAAGGGAGAACCAGATTCCGGGATCGACCCACAAAGAAACAAAGAAACGAACAAACAAACAAACAAACAAACATTTCGCCATTACACTCTATTGTCATTGTACTGATTTGATTGATTTCTGTCAAAAATAAATAGGTCATGGTGAAAAAACCCCACAAATTAATTAGAATAAGTAAAATTGTTTATCAGGCCTGGTGTTAATGGGCACTAAAACATATATATAGATAGACTGTGGATTGTCTTCACATAAACTTTCTATATCTATAAAAAGCCATTGAAGTCTTGTCTCCTCTACTCTCAAACGATTGGCCTTAATTATAAACGACTACAGTGAAATCACGTAAATTCAACGGTACTTTTACTGTGGATGTAAACTGGAGAAGGGCAGAGGAATAGCATGAACCCGGTACAGATCACTTGATGGAGACGGAGGGTATTCCCCCTCCTCTCATTCAGCGGCAGAAAAGATGGGAGATGACTCCCAAAAGATGCCTGATTGCCTGTTCACTTCAAGAGACATCTTGGTCTGACACCTCACCCTTCTCACGCCATGTCACATTGCCCTTCCTTGTCAAACTCTCCCAATGTATTTTTGACTGCTCTTTCTTCCCTGGTGAAATTATATTGTCCCCTATCTGTTGTAACTGCTTACTTTTTAGAGTAAGCAATTACTGCATTTTGGCTTACAGATCAGTACTGACGTTAAAACTCTAATGAAAGCCTCTAATGCATGTAAGGCGATTATTTAGGGTGTAGAAAAAGCCTCAGCTTGACCATATAGCATACACAATAGTATAAGTACATTAAATGCAAAGATGAATTTAAAAAATGTCCATCAATTTAAACAAACGACTTGTTATCGGCGGTAATGGCGTTCTTCTCCATGTAATAACAAAGGTCATGTTGCAAAAATAATTAACCCTTACAACGCTGAAATATTGTTGTATAAACCTTGGAGACTAAAGGGTTTTATTTAATTTTAACTCATCATAAATGTCTTTAAGTTAGCTCATTCTGATTCATTTGAATACCTATGTTATGGGTCTACGGCCATTAGAAATGTTTTATTTTTTTCAGTGCGGGGATCGACTTTAGACGTCAGAATCTGGCGTCTGTAGACGTCAGATTCCGACGTCTAAAGTCGGTCCCCGCGCTGTAAAGGTTAAGGATGGATCAACACTAATCTACTGGACATCGATTGGACATCGATTCCGGTCATAGTTAATGTTGGTCCAATGCCTTTGAAGTTAGCCAGCGTCAAACCAGTTCGAAGCCAACAGTTTTTAGAATTTCCTGGGTGTGTGGGGTGACGGGTCTGCCAGATATTGTTGGGGGCCTGCTGTTTCTGACATGACGTTTGCCAGAGAGGCCACAAACACCAGTACACATCCCATCAAACACTATATGTTAACCCAATGCTGATTTGATGCTGGGCCAGCGTCGATAACGGTGGCCCAAAATCAAATCAAAGTTGTATAAATGTTTGTCTTTTCCATTAAAGCAGGGAGGTGTGTACTTCGAGGGGTTCAGGGGGATTTATTTCTATATTTGACTGGTGTGATTGTGACCGGGCGGCCGGGGTCTGTCTGTGACAGGGGCGGGTCAGGGGGTCATACCCGGAGGTCAGATCCTCACATGGCGGTACCAGAACCTCAGACACCTCTATATGACAGCCTATCAGACCCAGGTGACCGTCTTAGCGCTACGGAATACATTATCCCCGTAAAATCCTCACAAAAAAACGTACAAAATCGTAGAAAATATCACTTTAATATTGTCATTCCATCAATTGGTAGCGTTAAATTATACTGGATTCGATACATGACATGACACTATTATAGAACGATCCATATCAACTCTGCCGTGCGAACACAAATGACAGTAACTACTGACAATATCAGGTAAGCAGTTACTGCCTATTAACTTTGCAGAGCAGAACCAGTCCAAGTCCCCTGCTCGCGAGCTGGTCAGGATCGAGGAGGCAATTTCAGTTGCATTAATTTCTCATTGGCTGGCGGTGCCGCATCCCGCCTTATCGTCCGGGATCTGTGGGTTAATATCGAGTCAATGGCGGACGCGGGGTGATTCCCGGTGAAATGATCGCCGCCTGCCAGACAGACGTGTGTGCCACGACACACCTCTGATGGCCCAGAGCCCAGGTAAGACGACATAGCAAAAGAGGGTATGACGTTATTCAAAAAATATTAAACCTAATTGTGCTCTAAGGTCTGTATATATGCCTTTACAGACCCATTTAAAAAAATGTCTGAAAGCAATCAAATGTTCTGTTATAGATTATCAATTATTGTTTTGTTATAGATTATCAATTATTGTTCTGTTATAGATTATCAATTATTGTTCTGTTATAGATTATCAATTATTGTTCTGTCATAGATTATCAATTATTGTTCTGTTATAGATGCTCAGTTAATGTTCTGTAATATATGCTCAGTTAAAGGTACAAACATTGAAAAAATATTATCTTTTATTTGTGTTACTCTACATGTTAAGACAGTCTAAATGTGATTTTTTTTAAATGTAAACATGTTTAAACCAATTTTTTTTATATGATATATTTCTATTTCCCCCTAAATGGGGATAACAATTGTATAAATAGGGCGTTTCTGTGATGAACGTCACAGATTTCGTCACATTATATTTACACAAATGTTCATTTATGGTAACATTAAAAGTACCAGTTCGCATGTACACACCATTTTCAATTTTAATATGATATCCTGAAGTTAATGTTCTGTTATAGATGCTCAGTTAATGTTCTGTTATAGATTCTCTAGTCGGTATTATCATGCCCTATTTTATCGGATGAATTCTATGTTTTTTATATAATAGTGAAGCACTGCACACTCCATTCCATTGGTCACTTTTGAACACTGGGTACACACAGCTATGATGGCAATCATGGGCCGCACGATGTAGAAACATGGGAGATAAAGACGTCACATAAGGCACAGACCAGAACATAGTGTGAAATGAAATAAGTCATTATGAAATCATATGATGTATAATGACATCACAAAAAGAAATATATCATAACATGAGGCACCATGACGTCACATGAGACACTATGCCATCACATGATGTAAAATGACATCACATAAATCACTACATGTATAGCTTACCAGGTATCACACCAGCAAGAAAAACGCCCTATAAAACAGCACAAAACCTCACATGCACCACACAAGTGCATATAAGGTATGTGATATATCACTGCCGAAGTAGCATGAGACATTGACCCAATGTCAGTCCAATGTTCGCACGCCATGCATCTACGACGTCGGTCCAGCATTAGACCATCATCAGGTCAATGCCTCATGTTTACTTGGTGAGACTACTTGACAAGAACACAAGGATGTGACATTCCAATCCCAAGTTGCGATCCTCACCTGCTTCAATATCCAGAAAAACAGAATCCCCAGAAATCCCGGTGCCGAGACTCAGAAGGCAACGCATATACTGTCCATTAACCCTTTAGCCGCCAAATTATTCAATTATAATTTTCACCCACTTGAAGTTGTGTCTCGCTGACGCGATCCACAACTTCAAGTGAGTGAAAATTATTCAGATTTGACAAAACGGAGGTCAACTCTTTTCAAATCTTGCTGGTTGATGTCACATTTCATCTTTACTTTATTTAAAATGTGGTACTTAATGTGCTAATAAAAAATGAAAACCCGAATATATGCGGCACCGGCGGTTAAAGGGTTAAATGTTAGGAGACAGAGAGTGGGCGCTCAATGTTGGCCCAACTGTGAATCACCACATAAGAAACAATAAGAGCACTGGCGTGTCTGCTGTGAAGAAACAAATCTGGCCCTGTTCACAAATTGAATCTTGCAGGACGAGCTGTCAGCAGATTGACGGTGACGTGTCTTGGTCAATATGAAACATTGTCCAGTCATAAAACGCTGTCCTAATCCAGCCCTCTTAGTACACAGCTATTTAGTGCCGTTTCCATTCACCTTTAGGTGTGAATTGGTGAATATTAAGGCACTTCCCACCTCAAAACATAATTCAAATATAAAGGGTTATCTTAACCCTTTAACCGCCGATGTCGCATATATTCATTTTTTACTAGCACATTAAGGACCACCTTTTAAACATGTCAAAGCTAAAATGTGACATCAATCAGCAATATTTGAGAACAGTTCACCTCCATTTTGTCGAATCTGAATAATTTTCACTCACTTGAAGTTGGGGATCGCGTCAGCGAGACACAACTTCAAGTGGGTGAAAATTCAGATTGAATAATTTGGCGGTTAAAGGGTTAAGGAAAAAAACGGAACATACCATGCATGTGTCATAGCAAGGAAATTGAATAGATGAGTTTTTTTAGTAACAGTGGACAATTTATAAAATTTAGGATGCATTTATTTATACTATAATTTTAAATTCAAGTTACGACTGAATACAACCTGAAACCAAACCAATGAGAACAACGAAATACAAAAATAAGAATTTAAAAAATCTTGTGTGCATTTAAGTCATCCTTCAGAACCCAGAAAGTCCATCCATAGGAGTCACCGGGGGACGGTCCGGCCTCTGCCGCTGTAATCTCATCAGATCTGGGGGGGGGGGTACAGGGTGGGTCTCAGGGTCAGAAAACTTACCCCCCGTTGTACACTGGTGACCTGGGGGCGCAGAGCTGTCACTGCCACAACAAACACTGAATCACATTATGATGAACTGTAACGCAGCTCATGAGTATTGCATGTCTGCAGAAAAACTGACTTACTTAACAACGCTCAATTATTTTTGTTTAAACCATGGAAACTAAAGGGTTTTTTCAATTTGAAATCATCTTAAATGTCTTGCTTTGTTCTTGTCGGTCCATCTGAATATCTATATGTTATGGATCTACGGTCATTATACATTTTTTTTTAGTGCGGGGATCGTCTTTATACGTCAGAATCTGACGTCTACAGATGTCAGATTCTGACGTATAAAGACGATCCCCACACTGAAGAGTTAAGCTTCCTCGTCGCATCTACTAGTATGCATCACAAAGAATATGTGCTACTGAATAGATTGCATATATTATAATAATCCATCACGAAATGAAATGAAATGAATCGGGATTTAGGCCACCTTTATATATTATGATAATCCATCACGAGAAGTACGTTGTAAGTTTTAGGCTTTCAGTTGAGACATTATGCAATGAGAGAATGATAAGGGAATCGCGGCTGCAGAAATAGCTTATATCTCAATATTTATTTCGTGAATGTGACCGTCAGCGACGAAATGAATCAAAATGTGTCAGATCTAGAAAAGGCCAAGTATGGTATTCTACTACAACCAATCACAGACGTCATTTAGTCACGTTATATTGCAATAAAATAATGGAGTGGGCGTGGTCTGGAGTATAGCTAGAGTATTTACATTTTATTTTTACATTTTAAATTGTGTTGCTGTGTTGAACGGCTGTTTCAAAATGCAGCTTTTAAGATTCTCCCCTTTTAGTATTCCATATCTGATGCAGTACAGGCAAATTTCGCATAACCTTTCAAAGAATCAAGTTTTTTTTGTACCAAATTAAAGCCTATCATCTCTATAGATTATATCTAGACCGGGATACCTTTTCTCAAGTGGTCCGAAACAGGCTAAACGGGCCGAAAGTAGGCCTACCCAAAATTTCAAGAAATCATCACTTTTAGTCCATGTACTTTTTCATCAAGGTGTGGATTATAGTATAAAGCCGCGAAATTTGGCACAGGAACTTCTCATAATGAGCTTTGTGTAGGGGGGACAAAAAACCCTCCACCATAAGAGGCTCAATTCGCATGCATTTAAGATAGCCGCCATATGATTTGTCAATTATCACATTATGCCTCATAAATTTAGAACAAATGAAGATAGAAAAATGAATAAGGTAGCGAAATAATCAGAATTTGATTGGCAACACTATAAAATCACGTATATAATGGTGATTGGGTCTCAATTTTTTTTTCAACATTGACTTTCACAAATTCACCATAGTATACATGTACGTATGAATCCAATTCAATGTAAAATATTGAGAGAATGTAACATACCAGAAAGGGAAAAAAATGTCAATCATACTTTTGCTACAAAATCGCTATAATACTGGTTGCTTTCATTTTTTTAAATTCAAACGGAATCACGACAAATATTTCACACATCTTGCGCGATATAGAATATTATTATTTTTTATGAGCAATTACGTTATGATTATTAGAATTAATGTTATAAAGAATAACAAAAAGTGCTAAATAAATGTACGTTATCTGCTAGATCGATCCATAGATGTAAAATCTGCAACGAAAAGAGGAAAATCTATGACTAATTATACATATAATTATGGCACTGAAAAAAGAAAAAATATATCAAAACTAAACAGTTTTTATCTTCTCTCGTGGTGATCCATACACATATAGACGTCATGCATTAATATGTCTTTCTCTCTCTCTATATATATATATATATCATGTATGCTATGTATTTTACTTTATATATATGTGTATACCAAAAGGATGTACTGCATTGTTTGGAATAAATTGATGGATTCATAATTATGTATTGACAATTATTATCAATTCTCTTTAATGCAACGTGTTCGGAAGCAAAAATATATATTATTTCAGTAATAATGTTATATATAGACATATGGGCAGATGACACGGCTATTATATTATAATGTTATTATATCATTATTACTACATCATTATAATGTATTATATTTCTGGTGCCATTATATTATAATGGCACCAGTGTGAAGAATTTAAAAGCCATTTTTTGAATAAATGAACAGGTTGGAAGATATAATCATGTTGAAAGTAAATACTTATTTCACGCAATAAATGTTTATTTCGCACACACGAATGACAGGTGAATAAACAAGGCATATTCTCAATTGCAAGAATATATAAAATATATTTGTATACCAGATGAAATATAGTGTTTGTGCCTTTGTATGGCGCTGTATGTAATTATATATATAGCTATACATTTAAAAGCAAATGAATATGCTCATAATGCTCATATATATATATATATACAAATGTTTCAATGAGAATATACGTTACTAAAATACGCTAAAGTACTAAAGTACGCTGAAATATTACATAACTATAGATTACTGTTCTGATATATTTGAGCGAGCTATATTACACAAACAATAAAGTATAACATTAGTTCTCACTATGCGATGAAACATAATCTTTAAACATGTATTTAATGACCATATGCCAGTATTACAGGTGTGGTGGGAATACTTTACGATGTATTGTGTAATATTGTTGAGAATATGTTATTCATGGTTCAAAGAATCAAGATAGTAGTAAATTGTACTAACTTTGGAACAAGTGTTTGAGACTTATGACGTTTTGACTTGTTTCGGCAAGCCTTGCCGAAGCAAGTCGAAACGTCGTAAGTATTTTTTTTTGTTTAAAACACTTGTTCCGAAGCTAGTACAATTTACTACTATATTGTGTGATAGTATTATATGGGGCTGTGTGTAGTATGTATTACATGTAGTATAGTTATATACTACTTTGTAAAACCAAAAGGCAGTAACTGCTGACTTGAAGTATTTTGGTTTGTGGTGGCGGCATACCAGCGCGGGATCCTGCCCAGCGCGTGTTGACAGTCTCCCGCCGTTACATTACCGCGCGGTAAGGGCGAGCTGATTGGTCTGACAGGGTCAGAAAAAGCGAGCGACCCAACGCTGCCTGGTGGTTGGCCCAGCGTTATCGATGACGACCCGGCCACCGGGCAGCGTTTCCACTGCGCAGATGAACGCACATGGCAAGCAATGCCATTCAAATAAACATCTAGAATGCTGAGTAAACACGTTGTGGCGTTTTACTGTTGGGCCAATTATGTGGGGTGTTAGCCCAATGTAGGGGAGGTGGTAGGGCTGAGTAAACAGGTGGGAGATCGGGGCCAGGACAAACACGGGGGGCTGACACCGGGCGGTGACGCAATGCTGGTTTGCTGTTGGGCCCGCGTCGCAGACGCTGGTTCAACATCAAACCAGCATTGCTTCAGCGGCTGGTGATTTCTGGGGAGGGATGGACTCCGGGTGAGGACGACTGAACACGTGGACCCCGGGTTTACACAGCGCGGCAGGGCAGGCCGGGGGGTCAGGGCAAGCCACCCGCACCCCAGGCGCGTTTACTTGCCCGCCCCGGCCTCCTCCAAGGTCGCCTACTTCCTGCCTCCGAGGCCACCGGGGCGGAATGTGCACACATAGACCCCAGACCCCGGCCACGTGCGCCCACCCACCCCGTGGACAAACCCTGTGACGTCACCACATCACGCGTTACGGCACGCGTCACGGCACGCGTCACGCTTTCGTCACAATACGCGTCACGCTCGCAGCACTCTGTGCCCGATGGAAGGTCAACAAAGGTACAACATTAGAATGGCAAGACAAACTGATAGAAACCTCCTTGGGCCACTTACTTAGACAATTCAATCAAGTGGGCTGACAACTTAAAGGGGTGTATAACTCTGACTCCTTAAACGCCAATCACCACTTTAATCGTCTTATTCGTTTTATCAATACTGTAAATATTACCTAATAAATAATGTCTACGATCCTCAAGATTTCAAGATTTCTATTTTTAAATATCGTAATAATTGTCACCCACTGCATCCAGCATGTTTATGTTGTGGATCGCGTTAAAAGGTTAAAAAGTTAAACAATGTCACTCCCCTTAAAACAAGTAAATCGTAGCAAATACGCAAGGGTGGGTCTTCAACAACAATAACATACCGCTGCCATGCGCGGCTTGCAGTGGAATATCCGTGAAGTCTGGTAATCATAAGGGCGGAATGATGACGTCCCGCTGCATTCTCCTGTGTGATATTTACATTGTAACCCATGCGTACTCGGCACGATTCATTTGTTTTAAGTTATATCACAACTTGTTACAACACTTGTTACAACCTAAAGCAATCGCAAATTACGCTGTGAGTGAAACTTGAGCCATGGTATAGATAATAAACGTCATTTTCTAATACTAGTAATATGTGAAACGGTACTATTAATAATTATGACATAATATGTTACACGCAGATGCAATTTATGTTTAAAACGCCAATTGTAAAAAATATAACGTATTAATTAAATGGGAGAAAAACAGTGATTGAAAATAGTGATTGATGGTCGAAGCTAACACGAAAATATACTTTAGATCTGCCCTACAGAATACCGTAACCGAATCTACAACTTCCCAACATACTGCTCTGCATGTTTTTCTTTGAAAATACTGATTTAATTGACACAATATGGTGTTTTGATTAAACGTTGTTTTGATGTTAGCCCGCCGTCTTCGATGTCGGTCCATCATCAAACCAACATTGTAGAAATTCCTCGTGTTTGCTGGGTTACTATAATTTGATTTCACAAAGTCAGGACAGGGCTGTGTTTTTTAACTGGGAGGGGCAGGTCGTGGGCAACTATAACGGAAACCTGCAGGTTTCCTCTCAAATCACTCTACTCTGTCAAATGTCAGAGGTACAGTGAATGAGGCTATCCCTGAAACCACGACAGATTAACCCAACGCTATCATTTAGTTGAGCCAACGTCACAGAGATTAGGCCAACCTCCTGCCAACACTGGGCCTTCTGTTATCTGGGTTTACCACACTGCCAGTTTACAACCCTTCTCGCCATTCATTTGGCCAGGTAGACATGTCAGATCGGTATGTCAGGCGCTACCCAAAATACATTCATATCTCTATGCGATTTTCACGTCAATAAAGTTAGTTACTTATTCCTTATTCCTTATTCCTTATTCAATAAGGAATAAGTAACAGTTACTTATTCCTTATTCGAACGAATAAGGAATAAGTAACTAACTTTATTGACGTGCGATTTTCAGGTGTGCCGAGAAAAAAATCACACTCAAATGTAGTTTAAAATCAATTGTATATGAAAGTCAAATCAATAAGTATATTAGTGGTGCAAGGGCAAATAATAACTATATTGTACTTCTTATGGCATTAATTGTCCCCACACTAATTGTCCATGCATGCAGATACTATCAGGACAATGACACGGAGATCAACGAACCAGGATAGGGACAAACAGGGTATTAAAGGACATGTGATCAACAGTGCTACCATTGCAACGTCATGACTACCAGTGCAACGTCATGACTACCATTGCAATATCATGATTACCAGTGCAATGTCATGACTAACAATTTGGTAGTACGTACCAATGCAATACATGATTACCAATGTCATGACTACCAATATGATGTCATGATTACTTATACAATAATGGCAATGAACAACAGCAAATGATGATCTATACAATGAACACCAGCAAATTATGATTTTGGCAATAATTTGTTGGCAAAATAATGATAATTTGGGCAATGAACACCAGCAAATGGTGGTGTGGTCCACGGCCACCAGCAAATGATGATGTGGGCAATGAACACCAGCAAATGATGATTTGCTACATGAACATTATGAACATTATTGTATTGTATAATGATGATTTGGTACATGAACATTATTGTATAAGTAATCATGACATCATATTGGTAGTTACAAATGACATTATGTGTGCCGTCGATCAGAAGAAGGTAGTGGTGTTGGTGCTCCTGGATCTCTCCGCAGCATTCGACACTATAGATCACAGTATCCTGCTAAATGGACTTCACAAACGTTATGGAATTACGGGAACTGCTCTGAGCGGGTTTGAGACATATCTCACCGATCGCTGTCAAGTAATCCAACTGAATGGAGAAAGTTCTGATGAGATGCGGCTTCAATTTGGTGTCCCACAAGGGTTGGTGTTGGGTCCTCTCTTATTTACTTCATATACTGCTCCTCTCGGTGAAATTGCACGTTGACACGGTGTTGAACTACACCTGTATGCTGACGACACACAAGTGTACATGTCGTTTAGTCCACTATCAGACGAAAGCACAACAAGAACATTCGAACGTATAGAAGCATGCATTGCTGAAATACGTACCTGGTTGAAAGACAATAAACTGTTGCTTAATGATGATAAAACAGATGTACTTGTAATTTCGTCTGTCAGCATGCGCTCAAAACTCCAAGTGCCACACCTGAAAATAGGATCATCTCTTGTCACTCCTTCTCCTGTGGTGCGTAACATCGGTCTGTATATGAACAGTGTCATGGACATGGAACAACAGGTCCAGAAGATTTGCCAGTCATGTTATTTTCACATATTTTCAATCGGCAAAATTTGTCACCTTCTAAACTAGAAGTCAACTGAGATATTGGTTCATGCTTTCATTACCTTAAGACTAGACAATGGGAATGCGTTGCTGTATGGTACTTCAGAGTAATTGTTAGCCAAGCTTCAGCGTGTTCAAAATGGGGTAGCTCGGCTTATTACTAAGACAAAGAAACAAGAGCACATTACACCAGTACTCGTGAGCCTGCACTGGCTTCCCATCAAGCAGCGCATCCATTATAAACTATTGCTGTTGGCATACCGTGTCATTCATGGCCATGGATCATCATACTTGGCTAAATTGTTGAAGCTTCATGAACCGTCACGTCAGCTCCGGTCAGCAGAAAAAAATCTCCTGGTTGTGCTTCGCAGCAAGGGCAGCTCTTGTGACCAGGCTTTCTCGTGTGCTGTTCCACGTTTATGGAATGCTCTGCCTGACACAATGCGTAAAATCCCTAAAGAATACACCTTTAAAAAATGTTTGAAGACGATGCTTTTGAAGCAGGCCTACGACTTGTAGCTCTATCGGCTTTTTATGCAGTACTGTCAGTACTGCATAAAAAAACATTCAACCCCACACTTACACACAGATTTTATTCTTCACACAAAAATGTCCATTTTACTTTTTTATTGATATACATTTTAAATGAACCTCTCTCTTTTGTACTGCGCCTCTGAATAATCAGCAAGATTAAATTTATGGCGCATCAAAAATGCAGTATAAAAATAATAATAATAATAACATCAGCAAATGATAATGTGGTCCATGAACATCAGCAAATGATGATGTGGTCCATGAACAACAGCAAATGATGATTTGGCAATGAACACCATAAATTATAATGTGGTCCATGAACACAAGCAAATGATGATTTGGTCCATGAACACCAGCAAATGATGATGTGATCAATGAACACCAGCAAAACATAATTTTTGATCAATGAACACCAGAAATTATGATTTGGTCAATAAACCCCAGCAAATGATTATGTAATCAATGAACACCAGCAAACTATGATAAACTGGGCAATGCATGAACACCAGCAAATAACGATGTTGTTAATGAACCCCAGCAAATGATATTATGGTAAATTAACATCAGCAAATGATGATTTTGGTCAATAAAACCAGCATGTGATAAACTGGGCAATGCATGATCACCAGCAAATAATGATGTTGTTAATGAACCCCAGCAAATGATGACTTGGGCAATGAACACCAGCAAATGATGATTTCGGTCAATAAAGACAACATAGGATAATGCATGAACACCAGCAAATAATTATTTGGGCAATGAAACCAGCAAATGATGATTTGGGTAATGAACATCAGCAAATGATGATCTGGTCAATGAACATCAGCAAATGATGATGTGGTCTATGACCACCAGCAAATGACAACATGGTCAATGAACATCAGCAAATGATGATATGGTCAATGAAACCAGCAAATGATGATTGGGGCAGTGCACATCAGCAAATGATGATTTGGGCAATGAACATCAGCAAATGATGATCTGGTCAATGAACATCAGCAAATGATGATGTGATCCATGACCATCAGCAAATGATGATATAACAAGAACAGAAGAAATAAAATAACAGTGAGCATCAGAACAACGAATGTAAGGGCAATCAGCATCCAGATAACTACTATGACACCTAATAAGGGCTACGTACATCTAAGTAACGAATAAAATGTTTTGGACGTCAGAACAAAGAATGTCAAAACATTGTTGTTATTTTTATGGCACCACCAGGACCACGGCAGGATAATGGATGTCAGTTGTCCATCCTTAGTCTATCTTAACTTCCTCTTATTTCCATGAGAAAAGTTAGGATCGTACCTTTCTCTTCTTGGGTTTCTCCTTTTTCCATGCCATTCAAATTCTGATGGAAGTAAGAGAAAGCTTATTGCCCAGAACGCCATTGTGCTGGTTCTAAATTTATCTTTATTTATATCAGAAAAAAATATCTGATTCTTTTCTGATGAAAAAAGAGAAAGTTATGATAAGTTTACCTTGGGATGATCCCTATATATACGCACAACGGATGACAGGACAGCGGACAGCGATAGTCAGCAATATGTCATAGCTTCGGATTTATTCTTTACAACAGCTACCTACACTAAAGTTGCGGGATGCAGCAGCTAGACACGCCAGAGCACTTTTAATATGTCTAATTTTGCTATTGTCTTAAAACAAAATATAAATTAAACATATATTATCATCTAAAAACCATCTTGGCCGTCTGCAGCTGTAATATTTTCTTTAGTTAATAAAGTCATGCTGCTGGCAGGCTTGACATACACGTCTATCGGTCGCTGGAAGGCAAATCGTACCTGGCTTCAATAATCATAGCACATCAACACTGATGAATGAAACCAAAGTGTTTATGTAAGAGTGTTGACACAGATTAACTATGGTTAATCCATGGTGTGGACATAACAAGTCTTCACAAATAACTCTGGATCTCACTTCGGATCCACAAATACAAATCGGTGGTTGCCGTACCACCGGCCTGCTACAGTGGCAGCCATCTATCTCTGCGGAGACACGATCCGGGATCCGCACCACGTGTTAGGGAGCACGGACACCTTTCTGGGGGTGTCAGCATCCCGCTGGCGGCCGGGATCACACCAGATCCCGCCAACTCTTGCAGAAGGGATGAGTTATGACCGGGGCACCCCAGAGACCATGGGAAAGTGGCCTTTGGTATGTGTGTAATACGCCGACATGGAGAGGTTAGGTATGGCCAACCGACCGCCGAGAATGAGCGACGGCCCGACGTTGGCCAAACGCTGACCCAACGTCTGTGACGTTGGCTCAGCGTTCAGCCAACGTCGGGTAAGTGCACCTTGTCTGAGGGGCGATAAATCCACGGGAGCGTGGAGCTCCGCCGCCAGCAATCCGAAAAAAACGCTATTTCCATCTTGCAACGTTTTCCACCCCTTGCGACCAGAATAGCGAGCATTTATCTCTCAGGGGACCCTTTAAGTACTGCTTCCAGGTGCCGTCTTGTTTTAAAAAACTTTTATTTTTAAGAAATGCCATAATTTCTGCATCATATTCGACAGAACGTGTTAAAATTCATCTTGTTTATGTCACTCAACATTCGATTGTAAATACTTTAGTAATTCTAATGGTTTCTTCATTCAACTGAAAAATAATTGTATTTGGTTGGAAATGAATATTTTAGAAAAAACAAGCGACTTTTATTTATGGACTCGTCTGGTTTTTTGTTTGCTCTTTCTTGTCAGATACTCATTTGGTGAAACAGCTCATCTGCTATTATTTTGTGTTCTCACGTTAAATTAAAGCAGCCCCTTGGGATGACATCAATTTTCGTTTTTAGTTCCGTACTGAAGTAGTGTATCCCACGGATCATGTTTTTATTGTTTTCAGAATTTTTATATTTTTACAAATATTTTTAATCAACATTTCTATGAAACAAGAAGAAACCCAAACAAACTATTTGTATACCTGAAGGACGATTGAATGTTTTCACAGCATTGGGCCACATGCTGATGGCATCGGCCCAGCGTTGGGTAGACAATCAGTGCTGCAGGTGTGTCCTCCCGTGTCCTGACTATGAGACACCAATTAGGGGGACTGGTTTGATCTTACCTCTGATGCGTGGGAATATGTGATCTAAAGTGCTGAATATTGCTGACTTGTTTTGTTTACATGGCAATATACGACCTGGAAATACAACTATTTCACTCTTTTTCAGTGCTTTAAAATTGTTTCTTGACTTTTTCGTATTTTCAGTTAAGATCAGTAGGCTATATAGCCTCATATAAATTAAATTTTCTAAATTGACAACATTGAGAATGTCTCATCCCAAGGGGTCCCTTTAAAGTTAAACGGAAAACAAAATAGCAAGATGTCCATTTGACTCCTATGAAAACAAAATATTTGTTTTCAAATTATAACCTACATTTATTTTTCACATAATTATTTATTACTCTTTAACCCTTGAACTGCCCGATCCCGATTATTTTCGGTTTTTTATTTTTTATTAGCCTATTAAATACCAGCTTTTCATTATGTTGAAGATAAAACGTAAAACCAATCAACAAGATTTCAAAATCGGTGACCTCCATTTTGTCAAATCTGAATAATTTTCACTCATTTTCACTCAAATTCAAGTGGATACAAATTCCAATTTAATAATTTGGCGGTTAAAGGGTTAACCTAATAATATTGCAAAGAGAAGAAAATCTAAGATGTAAAACATGACGATAATATAACACAATTAATTGAACAAACCTGAGAATAAGAGCGTTCTCAGCTTTCATCCTTAGAGTGTGTTTTATATAATTATAATACTTGTTTCATTATTAACCCTTTAACCGCCAAATTATTCAATTGGAATTTTCACCCACTTGAAGTTGTGTCTCGCTGACGCGATCCACAACTTCAAGTGAGTGCAAATTATAGAAATTTGACAAAATTGATGTCAAATATTTTAGAAAACTTGCTGATTTATATCACGTTTTATCTTCGATATGTTTAAAAATTGTGATGTAATATTCTACTAAAAAATGTAAAACCGAATATAATCGGGACCGGCGTTTAAAGGGTTAATAAAATCCGGTCCTTATGATTATCATTCACCTTGAGGCCTGAATCACATCTCAAGGTGAAGTCACTTCCTGGCTGTAGCTAGCTATTTTTTGTTTATTTCGAAACAAACAATATGTATCGACATTAGGGATATGTGCCTGTGCAGATCAACAAATTAAGCACAGACATATATATGGACATTGTCATACCACATCTACTTCTCAAATACAAGTTATCATAATAAAAGTCAAATTAATTAACTGTAACATGTGTAGCTTTTCAATGTAGACGTATTTTAAAAAAAATTTGCTAAAATAAAGTTGCAATTGCGTCAACAATGTCACCTTCAATTGAATTAATAAGGCTAGTATAGCACAGTTAACTATCAGCTATAAATATGGATTGTTATTGACAAAACCTATGAGAAAATATCAGATACAATGGTTATAATGGTTCTTAGTCAACTTGTTAAAGAAAGCTGTATTGCAAGAAGGAAGGAAATATACTGTCGCAAAACTAATAAGCTGTTAAGTGAATGTAGATAAATGAATGAATGAATGAATGAATGAATGAATGAATGAATGAATGAATGAATGAATAAATGAATAAATGAATAAATGAATGAATATAATAAATGAATGAATGAATGAATGAATTAATCAATGAATCAAAGAATGGATGGGGTTGCCCTCCAAACACAGGATTCGAAACTCGATCCCTGGCGGTCTGAGGCCGAGCACGCTACTTCTCGGTCACAAGCTCTCTACATTATTGAATCTTCAAGAGTGAGCGGGAAGAAACTTTGAATGCCTGAATGCCAGAGCGGGTGACGAGCCCGCGATCTCCGATTGTCCAAGCAGGCAGCTTTAACCACTGTAACAGGGCACGACAATGATCAGTTGTGGCTCTTGAAGGTGTAATTTGATGCTGTGATTTTGAGAATCTGTGACTTTTACCTCAAAGAGGTTGAATGAATGTGAATGATAAGAAAAGGGTAAATGGAGAGGTAAAAGACCTATATGGATGACATTTAAAAAGCACAGAGTAGCATTTTTTTCCTAGATACGCGAATGCCCAAGAGCTAAACAACATATTATCGTCACCTTTTTATTAAAGGGCCGTATCTGCCACTTTCCAAATTAGTAGATAAGATCGCTTAACAGTTTAACCCTTTAACCGCCGGTGTCGCATATATTTGGGTTTTCATTTTTTAGGAGCACATTAAGTACCACCTTTTAAACTTGTGACAACGATAAATCAGCAATATTTGAAAACAGTTGACCTCCATTTTGCCAAATCTGAATAATTTCCACCCACTTGAAGTTGTGGATCGCGTCAGCGAGACACAACTTCAAGTGGGTGAAGATTCAGATTGAATATTTTGGCGGTTAAAGGGCTAATGCTAAGTTGGCGATAAAAGACCATGATTATGAAAATATGAAAAAATGCTTGAGAAAAGCTGAGTCTGGGGAGAATTGATAAGTTTTTTGATTGGGGGGGTCGGGGGGGGGGGAGCATCTACGTGCCAGTGTATATCACAGATGATACCGTATCTGAGGGAGATACCCGGATTTTTCTGTGGCTAAAATGAGGAGTTGTGGAAATCTGGGACTAAGCGGAGAAGAGGCTGCAAGGAGAATGTAGCGGGGCCACCTGCCCACAGCCCGTTACTGGTCGGACACACGGACAGACAGACGGACAGACACGCAGACGGACGGCAGGCCGCATTCCCTGTCTGACAGATCCCGACTAAGCCGGGGATTGGCTTGGATTGCGGATAGACTTCCCGCTAGCGTTGGCCGCGACTTTCCCACGCTTCTCGGCTATGATGTAAATATTACAGAAAATTACACCCCGGCACCCCCCGTCGCCCCCCCCCCCCCTCCCTCAGCGGCATGCCAGAGGCAAGTCATCTGCGCTACTGAGAATATACAGAGAGAGGGGAGAAACGTTGGTGATACGTTGTGCCAGCGCCTGCGGCGCTGGCACAACGTATCGCCAACGTTATCCGGACATCCCGCTGATATGAAGATGCGCTCGCACATCGCCGTTTTTTATCTCCTCTCGGGTTTCGCAGGGTGAACCCGGGGTGTGCGAGCCTGACCCCGCCGGTCCCTCTCTCGCTGCCGCGGTGCCCCTGCCCCCTGTACACGCCGCAGACCCGGCCCCACCCCGGCGTGACAGCGGGGGCAGGCACCCTTGCCCTCGCCGGCCCCGGGGGCGCCCCCCAGACACCAACCCGGCCGCTTACAGCTGCGAAGGGCGACCTCTAAAACCCGACCCTTTCACATTTTACATAGCGGATATAAAACATGGATGAGAGCAAGGCGATCTGGCGTGCCGTAAACCAACATATTTTCGCGACTCTTTTATTAATTTCGCGAATTTTGCGGCCGCTCGAAATCCAGAAAATGAAACAAATAAATTAGAACACATATATTATGAATCCAAAAATAGATGATAAAAGTTGACATTTTTCATTCAGAACGGAAATTTTTCGGAATTTCGCCATCGCGAATTTAATGCACGCTGTAGCTGCAGAGGGCCAGCTTCTGCCCAAATTCAATCGCGGATCGGCATGTGGATTGGAGGGCGCGAGTGCGGGCTAGGATCGATGGCCCATCCAGGCGAAAGACACCAGATACCCCCCCCCCACCCCCACCACCATCATCACCACCAGCAGAGATCCTTATAGCAGCATCCTCCGTGAGTCTGCCGCCCGGGGGGTGGCGGGTGGGGGTCCGGGCGGTGGGGTGACGGTCTGAATCTGACACCAGGTGCAGTCTGCGCGAAAACAGATACAGCGGCCAAATCTGGACCGAAGTGGGGCCTGCGTCTCCGACGCCGGCCCCACTTCGGGCCAGATTGGGGGTGGAGATCTTCTGACTCCCCTCTCTAACCTCTCACCCGCAGGTTACTACATAGTGAACACAATGTCATGCCGCATCGCCTCCCTCAGTCATCTCGGGGAGCTGTGCTCCATACCGCTACTTTTACTCGAGATTGTTAACGTGTGTCAAAATGGACTGTTGGCAATGGTAAGGAAAATAACGTGCCAAGCTCATTGGAAGCCGGACGATAGCTGTTGGTATCAGAAAGTTACTTGTCAAAACAGACAAAGTTAAAATAAATTAGGTTATTGATAAGAGATTATGCACCCCCCCCCCCCAAAGAAAAACCCGACAAAAATAACTAATAACCACATACTATCAAGATGCATAAAGAAGCTTTAACATATCTTTTTTGTCAGATGTCAATTTGCATGGAAACATACTACACAGTACAGTAAACAGTACAGTAAACATACACGTAATGCATGTTATACTATACCATGCATACCATATGGTATAATAGAGAACGGTTCCACATGCACATGAAAACTTCTAATATAAATACTTTACTTTATAAACATAATTAATGGAATGAAATTCATACAACACTAGTTTGTCATCATTATAACATGGACAACAAGTTATTTAACATAATTTTTGTCGACGAGATTTCCATTTGTAAACACTCCAAAAACAACTGTTCCATCAAATACAAAAAACACGACATCGATCAGAATCTAAATATAATATCCACAACATATATTATACCATACATACCATAATAGAGAAAGGTTCCGCATGCATGTTATATTATACCACACATATCATATAGTATAATAAAAAAAAATTCCATATGCATGGTATGTTATACCATATACACCATATGGTATAATAGAAAAAGGTTCCACAGGCATGGTATATTACGTCCTCTTGGAGTTAGAAGGTGCTAAACTGCCACTTTGGAAAGTGGCA
Organism: Flabesymbios commensalis; assembly: GCA_964017125.1. NCBI lineage: Eukaryota > Metazoa > Annelida > Polychaeta > Terebellida > Flabelligeridae > Flabesymbios > Flabesymbios commensalis. Next base: position 24,124,572 of record OZ024908.1, on the reverse strand, counting down.
GTTTAGCACCTTTTAACTCCAAGGAGACGATTATACCATACATACCATATGGTATAATATAGAAAGGTTCCGCATGCATGTGATATTATACAATATATATCATAATGGTACAATAGTAAAATGTTCCATATGCATGTTATATAATACCATATACACCATATGGTATAATAGAAAAAGGTTTCATATGCATGGCATATCATACCATACATACTATATGAATAGAGAAAGGTTGCATGGTATATTATACCATACATACCATAATGGTATAATAGAGAAAGGTTACATATGTATGGTATATTATACCATACATACCATAATGTGTAATAGAGAACGGTCTGTTCCTAACCTTTCTCTATAAGTATGTGTATGGTGTAATAGAGAAAGGTTCCACAAACATGTAGAACCGTTCTCTATTATACCACACATTAGAGGATGTTTAAGATATTTTAACTTAAGAGTGGATATAACTCCACTGTCAAATATACAGATATACAACTCAAACAAATGTTGCGTTGGCTAAGTATGAATGTTGTAATACAATGTTGTAATACAAATTGTACAGCTAATTATAAAGATACGTGGAGAACATCCCATAGTTTGTATTTTATTACATTGTAATAGAGGTCAAGAAAATGCCGAAATTCCAAATAAAGAGAAGACCAATGTATGCATATTATTATTATTCTCCTATATCATAAGTCGAAGTCATAGGCAAACTGTTCAGTAAATGATGTTTTGTGGTCTAGGTATGTGTTAGCAGGTTAGTTCCCCTCAGGACAGAAATACATCTAAATTGTTGTGGTTGAAACATAACACAAGTCGGTTAATGAAGGCAGAGTATATATGGCGCGCCATTTGTTATCATATTATGACCAAATAGGGTCTAAAAACAACGACAAGCAGCAGTAACTGCTTACTTGAAAAGTAAACAGTTACTGCTGTTTGACTTTGCATGAATTTTGCTCTGTAAAGCCAAAAGGCAGTATCTGCTTACTTGTAAAGTAATCAGGTACTGCCTTTTAGCTTTTCCCTGCAGTATTGTACTCTGGTCCTTGACGAATTGCGGTCACATAGTAAATCACGGAATGACTGAGAAAGCTCCAGTGTTATCCCCATACCGTCGTTTCGTTGTTATTTAAGTGGGAGTAAAATGAAATACTTGATCCGCAATAATGGTAGTATACGTAATTCTCGTTGAATAATAAACCAGATTATTGATTCTGCCTTTTTACGTCGTATAATGTTGTCCACACAATATAAAAAGGCGATGGAACTGTCAAGAACATTTATACGTTTATAAGTGCCAGATATCATATTTGAAGATGGCATGTCAACCACTTAAATTGGGTCCAGAAAAATACACTAATTAGGACCTGCCGGGGGCCGGTATCCTATTAAGTTTATTTTGCCTGAGTTTGTGTCCTATTTAGGAGGAAGAGGGGTTGATGTGCGTGGTAAACAGTTGACATTTCTGTGCACCAGTCCTTATGAACATATAACGGCCATAACGTTTCAGGTCCTTAGCTGTCTTTAACAAATGTTCAGAAATAATAATATTCACGATTATATATGTGGTTAAGTCTGTAATATGAGCCTAAAGGGTTTTGGTTAGAATAATGTTGGCCCAGCGTCGCAGACGGTGGCCCGGCATTATTTCACAATTGGGCCAATATATCGTGTTATCCGGGAGACAAAGGGTCACCCATATGGCAGTCAGAGCAAACACGGGACAATCCCCCAGTTCTGTTTTAATGTTGGGCCAGCGTCGAATACGATTGACCGGCATTGAACCAGCAATGGGCCGCGACGCTGGCCCAACAATGAACCGGTATTGGGTGGGTAGGCCTACATGGTGGTGGAAGGAATAGTTCTACACATACGTTGAAGATATACTTGTCTCCTTTACTTGGTTCTTTCAATGATTATATCCTGGACATTTAGGATTCTGGTCCATGAGAAAAACCAATACCAATACAGCTATATGTTTGCAAAATAGTAGGCCATTTTTTTTGTCTAAAGCACTCAAACAGACTAAAGCCGGGCCTCGGAGCTCGGGAACTTTTCTAGTTTATTTATATAATTTTATATATATTATATGACATATAATTTCAAGTGCGGCGCTAGATGCCAGGAAGGATCGAAAATAGTTTTTATTTACCGTGAACTGTGCACGCTTACGATCCCTGTTATGCGTGCTGGCTAATGACGACTGTTGGGTGTTTGTCTTGATGATGACACTAATGACAATAGTAATTAGACGACACTGACAGACAACAATACGGCTGTCACGTCCAAGTACCCTCTTTGTCTCTCTCTGTCTCATTCTCGTCGCATCTTATTTGTCAGTATCACAGTACCCACCTAATGCTGGGTTAATGTTGGGTCACTGTCTTCGACGGTGGCCGAACATTAACCCAACATTAGGTGTGCGTTTGTGTCAGCATCAGTACCTGTCATTGTATTCTGTCAAAGTGCCCCGTGGTCACGAACGCGTATCCGCGGAATAGCAATGTCCAGAGATTGCATAATGACCCACCAGCGGTCAGAAAAAAACAGAACTTCGCGTATGTAGCCTTTATATCCTTTGACTGAACGAGAACTGGTACTACAACATTTTGTGTAAAGTTCAATGTAGGATCTTTTGACTAGAAAGTTTATTGTTAGGATGCAATATTGCCACGTACATGAACCTTTACATGGAAAACAATGGAAACGCATCCTATATTATAGTTGAGCTGAAATGAGCCCCTTAAAGTGGTACAACACCCAAATAATGTATTTATGAGCTCACATTAATATTGACTGAGAAAGTATAACCGAGACGATCTAGCTCATTTAACAGTATATGCCTACTCAACATCATTGAGTTATGCGAGAGTGTAGTATGGTACATTATTAATAATGGTGCAACAGGCAGAATGACGTATATATTCATAACTATATGCATTTTTTTTGCGTTTTGATTGTATAGACTTTCTTACTATATAAAAATCAGTTACAATAATCATTGAAACAGTGTAGCCTATCACGGAGTGTTCGTTGCTCTTTCAAGACTTTGTCACAAAAGCCACCAATACGGCTGACACTACAGAAAGTGGGATCCTAATCATATTATTTTGCTATGAATTCCTTAGTAAGCAGCATCGCCTGTTATTTCATGACGACCATATAGCCACGAGTTGTTCAGCCAATGTTGTTTTAATGCTGTTTAAATAGATCAAAACATCATTGAGTGAATGCCTTCAGTTTGCTGGGGATCCATTATGATAGCAACAAATACGAGGTGTTGCCCCTGCGTCGGCCTAGGGTTGGCCCAGTTTCGGATGCGGTGACACTGTTTCAGCCCTATACGTAAGTCAACCAGACAAGCACAAGACATTGGCCTAATGGTGGTACAGCGTCTACGACGCTGGCCCACCATTGGGCCAATATATTGTGCTTGCTGGATATCTACAGGGATCAGTACGGCCCTGACAATTCACACTGACACCGGCCATCTTAGTCTGCATTATTTAGCATGATGGCGACTTGACCGGCGGTCCGAGAAAGGCCAGGGGACGAATAGACAGTGCGCCATGTGAGGGTGGGCCAGGGCAGGACCTGACAGTACTACAGGAGCATGATCAGCATTCTGATAGCACCAAAATCTGTGTGCAGGCCTTCTAAACAACATTTAGCATTGTGTCTATATTTCCTCTTTAATATGGTGGGGAACCTCCGTGACCAAGAAGTAGCGTGTTCGGCCTCAGACCTCCACGGATTTCAAATCCTGTGTCTAGAGGGCAGTGTCATCTCGTTCATCTCACCATCCTCAGGAGATTCTCCTGGCCCAGTTTAGCCTATAGGTGCACAAAGGTGGCCTAAAGCCAGATTCATTTCATTTCATTTTATTTTTCAAGGGAATGATAATCATAAGGACCGGATTTCATCAACCCTTTAACCGCCAAATTATTCAATTGGAATTTTTACCCACTTGTTTAGTTTAGACTATATATGCACAAAGGAGGCCTAAAACCCTATTCATTTCATTTATATGTCCTCTTGGGCATGCTCACATAGAAATCCCATTCTCATCCCATGCAGCGAATATGAGAATATAAATGGAGAAATATGCTATTATGCCGCACTATGCTTATATATACCTTGATCGATAAAAGTGCCAACTGATTCAAGCTTGTCAATTGTTCAACTTGAACTAAGCTGGTCGACTGCTGTTCGGTGTTAAACCAAGCTGGTGGATTGTTTCTCGGTGTTGGACCGAGCTGATCGAGCGCTTGACAAAGTTGCCGGATTCTTTCCCGGTCTTGCAACAATTTTATTTTATATAAAGTTATTGGTTCAACCAGGGATGCTCGAGCTGATCGCCTGTTCCTCAGTGTTGGACCAGCATCCAGGAAAGGTTTTCTGGTTTCACAAGGCTGGCGCTCCAGTTGTTTCACTTGCTCCATGATGAGACAAGTAATACGAGGCAGTTCTCTCTCGCGCTTGCCGCACACGACTTCTGGGAGGACATAATTTGTGTATTTTCGGTCAGATAATGCAAGTTGCAGTCTGCGAGGAGACGAAGATATCCCAGTGGGCCACACGCTAGCACAACGTCGGCCGAACGTTTTGCCAACGTCTCCGACGTTGGCAAAACGTTTGGCCGACGTTGGGCCTGCTTTGCTTGGTACTAGATAAGAGTGATCGTTGCAGGTTTTGTTGGGTTTCACGTTGAATACAAATAAGGGTGGCCTGGACAGAGATAGTCCAGGAGATAGACAGTTGTCACATTAGTCTGATAAAACTTGTGAATAAAATATCTGTGATTAAGAGTATTTCTAAGCAAAACTGTAATATTTAATTGTAGATATGTATGTTCTCTTTTCCTACTATCAGACAAAAAAAAAGAATATTGCCTATTGCTGGAAAATTTTAATAGATTTTCATGAGCATAAAAAAAACGACTGGAGATAAATGAATGGGGATGCAGCCCAGTTTTGTAGATACACAGGCTAAACTGGTCCAAGAGAACCCCTTGAGGTTGGTTGAATCACATGACATTGTCTTCCAGACACAGGATGCAAAATTAAAACACTTGTTAGCTGTCGAGTACTATACCTATCGGTCATAGAAGCTCTCGAAATTATTGGATCATTACAATTAGACAGTTTGATTCTTTAAATACCGAATACTGAGAAGGAAGACAAAGGCCGTGCTCCGGCGTGACAGGTTGTAGTCATATCTACTACATCAGGGCACCGCTTGTGTTACATATTATATAAAAGTCCATTATTAAATCTCAAAACAAAATGTAAAAATATAATTTAATTATAAATAAGGTTTCATATTTTTGAACTGCAGTCCAATCAGGAACTGATAAACATCCAGCATCATTTAAAAATATAAATATATTAATACAATTTGTATTTTTAATAATATAAATACAAATTGTATTAATATATTTATATTTATTATATTTATATAAATATTTGTTATAAACATTAAAATAACATAAGGCGTAATACATATTAGTTGTAAAAAACAACAAATTATTCCTAGTCATCATGCCTATGTTATTCACCAAATTACACTACATCCCGGTAATGAGATTGGTAGCTGTTATCTCAACCAATAGCAGGCTGGTATGATTTAGAACAGCTTCCGCTGAGCCTTGAGTGGCTAATTTCCGCATCCGGAATGAATTCCTTCATAAACCATCAGCTGCCACAGACCCTGCAAACGGACTGCTATATACAACCGTATTTCTGGTAGAAAATCCTAGTTAATGTTGGGAATCGAACAGCGTAGATCTGACCAGAAACATGGATCACACGTCGTGGCAATGACGGGCCTACATTCCTGATGTTGGCCAAAAATTGCGCTGGGCTGACATATGGATCAGACTGGACTAGAAACGAGAGGAAATGATGAATCAGAGGTCAGTATGTAATCTGTAACATGACCACTGGTCATCCCCCCCTCCCCCCGTACACATGGGTCAGGACTTCCTCTCGTCCTTGGTGGTCAGGCCATGCTGGTCGCCGGGGCCAGCAACTACAATGATTATTATTGCCGGCGTGGCATTTGCAATCTTGGGAAGTTGAATTAAATCATAAATGGCGCTGCTTATCTAGCGTCGGGGAGTGGCCGTCCGGCCTGACTTATGGCGACTGCCCACTGACCAAACACTGCCCCCTCACTGACCGCTTGATTAGCCAGGGTGACCGCTGAATATGTGCGGTCCGCAACCGCAGGGGAACATAGATCACAGCCAAGATCGGTTGGATGTCGTGTCAGCGTCGTAGACGCTGACACGACATCCAACCGACCTTGGTACAACGCCTTAAATCAGGACAACACACCGTTGAACATTAATCGCCACCACTGACCAGCCGTGGGTGCGGGGAATAGAGGGAGCAGACTGACCCCGCAGTTTAAGCTCGGGCCCCGGGGTGGCGAGGCCGCTTAAAGGGTCTCACACACCGCACACACGGTCTAATCGAGTTGGCCTGGCCGGGTCCACCACGCAGTATTGCCCTGACAATGGTTTAGGTCCTGGTCGACCAGATGCCTCTGTGTAACCAGGTCTTCTCCGCTGACCTGTGCTGCACCTCCTGCAGTCCGAAACCCAAAATATACCGAAATAATAAGTAGAGAGCAGTTTCCGTTTTCAAATTAGATATAATTATTATAAAATTATCAAACACTTGCTTTAATCCGGCCCTATTCCTTAGCACTCATAAAATGTGGGGTTTGGAACAAAACAAGTTCTGTGTTTCACTGCGGTAATAAATAATATTCATGCACAACTATAGATCCTTAAAATGTGTACAGTATTTGCACTTATTCCTAAAATTTTGAGGAAAACTTTGCACAAATGCATATAAATATTGATATATAGTATAAACTAAATCCTCTTAATTTTAGTACACTGCACAGTCTAAACGATTCAGATTATTTAGAAAGAGCCCTTCAGTACTTCACCACACAGAATAGGTCTTTCCAAACGATTTTTTTTAATTTATAGTGTAATCAAATACGTGCTTCGTATACAATACTGCAGCCGTATTCTCGTACAAGTTACGATATATCGTAGGCTTCTGATTGGTCGAGATGGCCATCTCGACCAATCAGAAGCCTACGATATATCGTAACTTGTACGAGTTATGTCGAGATGGCCATCTCGACCAATCAGAAGCCTACGATATATCGTAACTTGTACGAGAATACGGCACCTGCATTGAACAGAAACTAGGAGAATAAATAATAAAAATAATAATAAAAACCTAAGGCGGTTGTGGTTGTGGAACGCTGGCTTTGAGCTGGCCCAGTGTATTTGATGCTGGACCATCTTTGAGCCGGCGTCTTCTGCCATTCCACCATCAGAGAAGGTTGTGGTCGGTCCCCCAGCTGACAATAAGGCTAATTCATTGGGGTCAGATTGCTCTTGTTGTGCTGGTCAATATTCCACTGGCCTTGCCCCTCTGCTGACCGGCCTGGTCAGTCCAGCGGAAGAGGGGAGGGGGTTCTGGTGTGGGGCGAAGTGAGGGGGGGTGTCCAGCGTGATCCTGGAAGATTCCAGGATTATCAAGTCGTCTGCTTACTCTTGATGTCCTATTCTAAGCAAACACTAGATATTCAGAGATGTAGGCCCATTGTGGACTGTGTTTGGCGGTCTTCACAGCAACTGACCTACGTTTGGTCACAAGATCTCCTACCTACATCATTATTACACATTAAGAAATCCTACTAGAATGTGCTATACTAACGTAACATACTACAGCAGTAAAATGACGATGCTCCACATAAAAATATATAATTATAGGCAATATCTTCATTTTAAAGAGATTTACATTTGGCTTATAAGATGTGGCTGCGGTGAAATATATTCTTTTACACTATTGTAGTATACTGTTACTGGAGTTCGAAATATTAGGTTCCATACATTATATACCATAATACACAAAAAACACATGATATTTGAATTGCGATCATCTGTTTATAAAAGTGTACCAATTCTCAAATGAAAACAATATCAAATTCCCCACATATTTTATTTTTGTAAGATTAAGCATTGAGCTAAGATCTTGACTTTGAGTATAGATTATAGGTTGTGTAGTTTACTCAACATTTTATCGTAATGGTGCACGACGGAAGTTGAACGCGGCTCTCATCACATCGACTTTTTTTTATAATTTACATCAAATCGAATTGGCTTAGAAACTACAAAATATTTAGTTTTAAAAACACCATGTCATTAAACTATTGTGCAATGTTATGCTTCAAATGTAACTATATGTAGATTTATATGAACATTTTAACACTCAACACTGACTTTTGGTCTTGGACTGCAGTATAAAAAAGTAACAATCCTAGTAACACAAAACATGTGTATAACATTTATACAGCGCCTGTCCAACGTCTTCGACGTTGGGCCGGCGTTGTAAAAATGTTATACAAAAGTTTTTTAGTTTAATTGACAGGTATGTACATAGTTTGTGCTTAAGTGACCAAAAGGATCATTATTGTTGTTAACAGCATTGGATAACTTTTTAAACGGATGATAATAAATTACAGACGTACCTTTTTCTTAAATAGTACTCTCTAAACATGACGGTGTGTTTTGCCATATCTGAAACAAACAATGTGCCTGCATTTATAATATGACAAGATAAGTATTGTTTGTTTGATTTGCACATCGTGAATCAGTAAAAGAGAAAGCATAAATTAGAAAGCAAAAATAAACATTTTCTGTTTTATACGAAACGTACCAAAGTGTTTATCCCGTTCAAATGTAGAATATTGTTGATTTAAATGTGTAGAGAATTACGGAGTGGTTGTGGTATGGAGTACCAATTCCTTGGGAGTACTTTACATAGGCTTATCATTAATACTTAGCTTTTACTTATTTTTAACAATTTTAATATCCCTTGTTATTATTCATCTACCCAATCACATGTCCTGCACACGTATGTGTAAAATAAACAGTGAGTGCTTTCAAAAACATTGGATATATTATAAAACACCAAGTATCTATGTTCAAATTAGTGATGTTTTTTTTTTGTTTTGGCCCAGGTATGGTACTCTACTCCAATCAATCATATGTGACATTTTGTGATGTTACCTTGTAACGAAATAACGGAGTGGGCGTGGTTTGGAGTACAGTACTATACTTGGACCGGTTTTATAAATATTAATTTATGTTGTTATTATGAGGATAAATACACTGTAATTCAAAATTGTGCCAAGACGTCAGCACAATCATCATTCATCGTCAGGTCAGGGGAGCAACAACATCAACAACAGCAGCAAAGGCAGCAACAACATCAAAAGCAGCAGCAGAAGAAACATCAGCAGCAACAAGGGAGACCAGACTGATGGTTCATCCAGCAGCTTTACACAACCATTAAAAAGGGCATTCAAACTTAATTGACTGCACCAGCTAATGTTTATTGTGGGAGACTTTAATTTGCTGGGGGACAATGGGTCTGAGCACTCCCGGTATGGTCTGGCGGTGACACCCGGGCATGGATCCCATGTGTAAGAGGGCAAACATCAAGCCACCCTATACAAAGGCCGTCATAACGCCATGACACCACGAGTCCTCAACCGATTAGTTCTAGGACAGGATATATTGTCCGTCTTAATGCTGAGGGAATTTGGTGGTAATTCACAACGTCTGAGTTGAATTACGTCCATACAAGTCAAGGCTTGATGCATATAAAGATTGCGAACATTTTCACCAAATCAGTTTTATTGTATAAAAATATGTTATTTTATGTGCAATATATAACATGTACAACAAATTATGAAATACACCACAGAGAGCAAAGGGAAAACCCTTTGAGTGCTGGGTTACTGGTTTGGAATTCCAATCCACGTCAAACCTTAAATGAGAAAAAAACATTTAATATGAATATATAATAACATCCAGAAAATATGCCACAATAAAATGCTCAGGTAGAAAATAAATTAATTCAAAATCACAAATGATAAATTCAAGTATTTCTCGTACTCGCGTTTCTGGGTAGCCTTGCGATCTGAATGGGGTTAAATTCGGCGTTGTGAGCCGGGGAAATGAATATGTCGGTTACATAAAGGCCGGGGTGCAGGAGTTACGGCGGTGAGTCTGGTGTATTGACGTGACTATGTGAGGGCATTGTGTGAGCATCGTGCTCACCACAATCACAGCTGACAGTGCACACACAGAGACTCCCTTCTCCCCCGGACCCTCTCAGGGCTGGATGGTTCAATTTTCATTTTCTACCATCTTTTTATCGCGAGCGATCAAAATATGGTAGAAGATAAAAATTACAGATGGCATAGGGCCCTTGTATATGTTCCACGTGACCTTGAATTGCACAAGTTGAGAAAGTGAACGCAGGACACATGTTATAATATAATATGTCAGCTGATAATTACAATGTTGAGTAAACTTAAAAAGTGAATCGCAAGATACATAATATATATTATGTGAGCTAATAATATAATGTTGAATAAACTTATAGAAAAGTTAACGCCGGAAACATGATATATATTATGTGAGCTGATAATATGATGTTGAGTAAGCTTAGAATATGAACGCAGGACACATTATATACATTATGTGAGCTGATAATATAATGCTGAGTGAACTTAGAATATGAACGCAGGACACATTATATGTATATTATGTGAGCTGATATTATAATGTTGAGTAAGCCTAGAAAGTGAACCCCAGGACACATAGTATAATGATAATATAATGTTGAGTAAACTTAGAAAGGGAAGACAGGACACGTGATATATATTATGTGAGCTGATGATATAATGTTGGATAAGCTTAGAAAGTGAACCCCAGGACACATAGTATAATGATAATATAATGTTGAGTGAACTTAGAAAGTGAAGACAGGACACGTGATATAGATTATGTGAGCTGATAATATAATGTTGAGTAAGCTTATAAAGTGAACCCCAGGACACATAGTATAATGATAATATAATGTTGAGTAAACTTAGAAAGTGAAGACAGGACACGTAACATATAATCTGTGAGCTGATAATATGATGTTGAGTAAGCTTTGAAAGTAAACCCCAGGACACATAGTATAATGATAATATAATGTTGTGTAAACTTAGAAAGTGAAGACAGGACACGTGATATATATTATGTGAGCTGATAATATGATGTTGAGTAAGCTTAGAAAGTAAACCCCAGGACACATAGTATAATGATATTATAATGTTGTGTAAACTTAGAAAGTGAAGACAGGACACATGATATATAAATTATGTTAGCTAATAATATAATGTTGAGAAAGCTCAAAAAGTGAACGCAGGACAAATGATATATATTGTGTGAGCTGATAACATAATGTTGAGTAAATTTAGAATGTGAACGCCGGACACATGATATATATATATTGTGTGAGCTGAAGATATAACAACAAAGGCGATACTTATCGAAATTACACCCAGAATAATCTTATTATTAACACAATACAATTTTGCACATATATTAAAAAGTAATTATAACTTACTGGTACTTTACATTATTAACATGAATAATTATTTGCGCTAAACAACAGTTTGAATTAAAAGAGCAATAAAACTATATCACATCCAATAAATGTATTATCTTTTTACTGCATCGCAAAGGCAATCAGCGACAACTGCATCTGCTGACTTGAAAAGGGAGCAGATACTGCAGTTTGCTTTTGTACGGCAGAATAACTTATTTGAAGCTTTTAACCTAAGGTTAACCCTTACAGCGCTAAAATATGTTTGTATAAACCATGGAGACCAAAGAGTCTTTTCAATTTGAAATCATCATAAATGTCTTAGTTAGCTCTAATCTGACGTCTATAAGTCTGTCCCCGCACTGAAAGGGTTAACGTATATGTGACGTTTTCCGTTCTCAGTAAGTGTTGTTTTGGCTGACCCTCTCATGCACTATTATCACAGTGCGTGCGAGTTCGAATCTATATCTGTTACATCTGCCTCCTCTACAAACCAATCGGCTGACCCCTCAACCAACTGACCCCAACCCTTGAAGCTCCAGGTTAACAACAGTCCTCGTCCTAGTCTTATTGTCGCTATATACTTCATTAGCGTACAGTTGACTGAAAAGTATTTTGTCAGATAATCCTAGCACATGGTTTGTTATTTACTTCAAATGAAGACACAAGGAATGACAAAATTGATGATCTCAACATCGAGTAGGTGTTAATAATATGACCGGAGATCAATTATTTGAAAAAGAAACAATTAACCTAAAATCTATACTTATATCATGATTAGCAACTGGTTAAAATATCATAGTAATAATGATGGAATCATGAGAAAATCATGATGTGTTTTTCTGTGGTGGGCAACATCAAAATGTGAAGGTTTAGACAACATAGGTATGATAAATAATGGAAACAGAAAAAAAATTATTGTTCTACAAATAGCGTGTTAATTAATGTGTATTCAGGAACACCGCTTTGCAAAGCTGAAAGGCAGTATTTTCTTACTTGAAAAGTAAGCAGTTACTGCCTTTTGGCTTTGCAAGGCAGAACAGCACACCTACTAAATGTTGCATGTTCACGAGCGTGTCGTGGTGACCCGGGCTGGGGGAGGGGGGCAGGCCGGGGGTCGGCCGCTGGTGGCCGGGGCGCGTGTGGTACGCCACCCCGGGGTCAGCGAGTCATGTGACCGGCGTGTAAGAGGGTCTGCTCGGAGGGGGCGGGAGTCGCAAACGCGGGGGTCGGGGAGCAGACCTGTACCTGCCGTGATAGCACCCCCGGGGTCGCGCCGGCTCAATAAATTCATGCTATCGAATTTGTCGGCCGATCTGCGCCAGGCATCCAGAGAGCCTTCCGTCTACGATCACTTACATGGTATCTATTTAAAATAACATTGATTCAAGAGAAAGTATTCCAAGAATATTGTTTTCTACTAGAATTTATCCCTCCTGCCACACAACGGTTTTCTGAGTATGAATCTGATCTTTCTTCAACTTGAGATGTGAATTGCTGTTGCAATGCCCCCACCACACCCCCCCCCCCCCCAGTGTGAATCAAATGACCAGATTGTATCAAATACCCAAATATAATATCTCAAATTAAAGCTCAAACCTCCTTCTTATCAAGGAGTCTTATGATGAATTATAACAGTTTTATGATTATTATTGAAAATATATATTTGTCGTTCTGAAATGCGATTAGGGAGCTCAAATGGGTCGCCCTTTAACCGCCAAATTATTCAATCTGAATTTTCACCCACTTGAAGTTGTGTCTCGCTGACGCAATCCACAACTTCAAGTGAGTGAAAATTATTCAGATTTGACAAAATGAAGGTCAACTCTTTTCAAATATTGCTAATTGATGTCATATTTATCTTTAACATGTTTAAAAGGTGGTACTTAATGTGCTTATAAAAAATAAAAACCCGAATATATGCGGCACCGGCGGTTAAAGGGTTAAATAACGTCCTATGTTCTATGTGCGATGTCTCTTAACCCTTAAAGCGCTATAAAATAAATAATGTAAACTTCATCCACATGAAGCTGTGTCTCGCTACCGCGACCCACAACTTCAAGGGGGGGGGGGATTACTCATATTATTTCGTTTAAATTGAGACCAAAGATTTGCAAATTTTGATGACCAAACGCACATTTCGTTTCCAATGATAGTGATTTGATTGAATGGATTAAAAACGTCTATAGACGTGCTTAGCGATTTAAGAGTTGAAATGATTTTGTTTATTTCACCATAGTTACCGACACCCTACATTATCCTTGTCTATTTCAATCAGATTGTTCACCTGATGACCACGCCGACAGTGAAATAGACATGACATACTGTTTTATGTCACAGTGAACCAGGTGCATATCTGACTGAACATGCAATAGATACATGCATCATTCGACCTGTTGATAAACACAACACGGCTGTTTACATGAGGGTTGTTGTACTCAAGTAGGATTTGGTACTTCAAAATTTAAAAAACTAAGAAAAGAAAATGATTAAATAACTACCGCGAACCACACGATTTGTTTTAACTTCGTGAAAAGTAATTGAGAAATGATTGTGTGCACCATAGAATCACTAAAAGACAAACACGATATTTGGAAACGACAGGCGTGAAACTTATGATTAAGAATAAACTGCATTCCGACATGTGTCTATTTAAAATAAGTACCAATTAGGTTACATTATTTTAAAACAAAAGAAATGATAATAATTAACCGTTGATTTTTTTATAATACGTATGGAGGCTACAATTATTTTTTAAGAGTAACACGTTTTATTAAGATAAATAACAATTCAATAGAATATGATTAAAACAGAAAAAATACATAAAATGTGTGGAAAATGAGGATAATCATTTGTTTTGGTAGAGAGAATGTCCTATGTAAATGTGTTTGATTACGTCAGAGGTCATATGGGTACAGCATCTTCGTCCTGCTGTTTTATGTTGGGTGATGCCGAGTCCAGATAACGGGATGAATGAATGCCCCCGCGGCACGCCAGCCTCCCTTACCATGGCAACGACTGAAGCTGCAACAACGAAACGCCGGCAACGTCGTCAACCATCCTGGCGCAGTTATCAACCAAACGTAACCCCTATGTTGGAGTAATACTGGGCCAGCGTTGAAGACGTCAACAATTGAGAGTTGTACTCGATTAGCGAGGACTAGCGAGCACGAGCTGGCCATCTCGACCAATCCGAATCCCACGATATATCGAAACTTGAACTAGAATACTGGCCACAACCAATATGCTTCTTTAAGGTTACTTGTGCTGCTAGAATGGTTTCAAAATTTTGACACTAGTAGGACATCATATTCTAGCTAATGGCTTCTCTATCGACACAACCTCCTTCTTGGATAAGAGTAGGGTACTTTACTCAAGCTCTGGGCTTCTGTCTTTTTATGTCTCAAGAGTGGGCTATATTATTTTTATTTCAGTTTTCGGTTTCTGTCTTGGTATAATCTCAGGGTGGAGAAGCGATCGATATTAAAGCCTATTATAGTCAATTTACACAAATAAAAATATATTAGATTTATTCCAAAGTATATAAATTACACCGTCTGACTCAGCATTACAACAACGTTGGGCCAACGCCCGGTGTTTTCTGCACTACTCCAGCAAAAACGAGACATTGATCCGATGTTGGTTTATTGTTGGCCCGTCGTCTTCGACGCTGGCCCAGCATTAATTCAGCATGGGATTAACGTCTCATGTTTGCCGAGATGTGTCTGTGTTTTTAGATGGTGAGCATCTCTCCTCGGATTGTGGGCTCTTTACCCCCCCCCCTCCACCTCTTCCCTGGATCCCTCTGGCCTGTCACCGTCTCCATGACATCTGTTCCCCTTCCCCGGTACCCCCACCCCCAGGGGGCACCTCTACGTGTCGTGGGGTCAAGGCAGGCTGCCCCCTCCCTCTCCGTGATCCCTACAGGACAAAGTCACCCAGAAAACAATGGTTGCGTTTCGCGGTTAACCCTTGTGATGCTGAGTAGTCAGGATTAACCTTTGTCATGCTGAGTAGTCAGTTGGTAGTTTCGTCAAAAATAATAAAGCAAACCAATTTGTGATATGTCATAAATTAAAACATTTTTCGTTCATTTGAAGCTGGAATTGCCAGCGCAATTTCCTGCTTCAAATGAGGGGGAATGTTTTACTTTATGACATATCACAGATCGTTTTATTTTATTAACTGAGCAGCTAACAAAAACTATCAATTTCATTGATATTAATTTCACTTATTTTAACCCTCACAACGCTGAAATAAACCGTGGATACTAAAGGGATTGTCAATTTTAAATTATCATAAATGTCTTAGTTAGCTCATTCCGCTTCATTTGAACACCTATGTTATGGGCCTTCGGCCATTATAAATATTTTAATTCTTACACTATGGGGTCGACTGTAGACGTCAGAATCTGACTTTTCATTGCAGTAATTATGTCTACGTATAAAAATATCCTATGTTAAAAGTAGACTTGGTGATCCACCATAAGTATTTAATTAATTGAATTGATGTCATACATAATAGTGAACGTTTTCATTTGGTTGAAATCGTGTATTTTGCATTTTTAGAAAGTAAAGATCGTCGTGTTACAAACAAATATTATTGCATGGTTGTTGTGCCATAATCATGACACTTACAATAAAATCCTCTTAGAAACTACCTTGTACTGTGAATAAGCTAAATATATGAACATTGCTTATAAATCGTCTCATTGGATATGAAAAGGTGTATCTGCTACTTCACAAGTAGTACACTCTCTCATACGCAAAGATACCACAGACAAAAACGTGAAAATTTCGCATTAATTTATTTTTATTTGTCAAAATTGTTAACATTCTTGATAATTTATTTTTGAAATATTATTATTCGTGTTTTTGTCCCATAACAAGTTCTGGATAAGTTACATTCTAAGGAAATATGGGATAAACAAACATAACAAATACATATAACACTCATGTTATATGTTTGTAATATTCCGTTTTTCTATGTTTCCAAGATGGTGGACGCGTGGCAGGTTAATTGGTATATAATAAGGGCGGGTCAGAGTTCACATGTTGTGAATGTAATCACTCTGATGTTACAGATATATCGTCCAGGTGACCAGTGATCTATTCCAGTGTAATGTTTACTGAGCATGGCACCACATTGACGTCTATTGTCCGATCTGACAAGGATAGACGTACGGGTACAGTGTTCGATCTCCGTTTGTTCACTCGTATTTTCGTTAGTTCTTTTGTAACTCCGCATCAGCTAAGTTGCATGCAACTTAACTGCTGCGGGGATACAAAATAACTAACGAAAATACGAGCGACTTAGAGCGAACAAACTAAAAACGAACGAGTGGGCAAAAAACAAACGAACAAATGAGTCAGTGACTGAGCAAACGGTTGAACGTTTGACTGAACGAGCGAGCGAACAAATAAATGATCAAACGAGTGAGTGAAAGAGAGCGAGTGAATGAACTACGAAACTTATCAACGAACTAAAGAAATAACGAACGAGCGAACGAACGAGCAAGCAAGAAAACGAGCGAAGGAATATCTAGCAAGAAGTTACAATAATGTCGGTATCAATTCCTTCTAAGCAAAGTGAGAATCGTAAATTCATATTTTTATTGCAGCCAAAATTATAATATAACAGAAATCAGAAATTCTAAATTGTTTAACTTATTAAAACGACGTAGTTCTCGCTTTCTTATATTGGAATTTGTTTCCAATCATAAAAAGCTAATCAATTTTAATTATCTGATAATTATACTGTGATACATAGAGATTAAAAAATTGCGACATTTTTTCAAAAAAAGGAACATCATATTCATAATTAATATTGAAGCCGCAAAATTGAATTTCCGCGACCAACAACATCAAATGGATAAAAAATATTTACATTTGTCAAATTAGATTCCGTGCTTTAATAATGAAAGACCATATCACATAGCCTAATAAGGGATTATATTATATGAATTAAAACTTGTGTATTGTACAGGCTTGCGTCTTTATAGTCGTACAAGTTACGATATATCGTTGGCTTCGCATGGCTACGATATATCGTAACTTGTACCAGAATTCATACGGGCTCAAACTTATGTTGTTCTTTAAATGTTTATCTTCGTAAGCAAACAAGTGACATAAAATGTGAACAATTTAAACGTTAAGATTTATATGATGACAAAATATATTTTTACCTTGGAAAAGAAAGGGTTATCTCCCACTCTATATGCACCCTTTTAATGCGAAGGTGACGATATAATAATTATTGTTATATTTGCACCACGTGCGGGGACCATGCATTATTCATTATTCTCCCATTGTCATAATTAAAACGTTCATTTATTTTCATAAAACCCACATTAAATTGGTCCAATTTATAATATTGTTAGAAACGAAAGAAAGCAGAATTGAGCATTACCATCTGCACAATAACTCTTAATCAGCTGTTAATATAACGAGTGCACACTTTACGTTCTAGGATATCGGCAGAAAAAAATGACTAAAATTGTGTCGATTCCACACCAATCACGGTATGTTCATAATTAAAAATAGCACAACTATATGCTTCATTAAAAATACGAAATATTAAGCATAAATTATTAATAATCAGGCCTATTTCTATAGTTCGATGATAAATGAGCCAAGGGTTATCTTTGACCAATATTTTTTGTTCATTTGAAGAGTACATGTGGGTCGCTGCAACAATTAGTAAATTAAAGTGACGGAAAAGAATTAACCATTAGAAAATATAGCATAGAAGCAGTCAGTGTATGCTTTGCACCGCTCGTAACGAGTTACAAGTTGATTTTTAAACACGTGTCGTGCGTTTTACGACAATATAGATTCTGGGAGCAATATTTTATCGTTTGCAGAAGGGAGTCAGGCTGTCATGTTGCGGGGCCTGGTAGTGTCAGAGAGCGGCGTAGTCTGACCCCCCCCCCCCATCAAGCCAACATTGGGACGGCGTCTCGTGGTGGTGTGTGCATGTCGGCCAGGGTGGTGAAGAGTGATGCTATAGTGAGCTAGAGTTTGACCCTTGTCGCCCCGAGTCCTCTGCACATACATGCAGCAGAATATAACAAATTATGACATGCTCCTAGTAGACAAACAGTCGTATGTGTCACTCATTTCAGTAGCACTTACAATATTTTAGCTGCTACTGTTTGTATATATTGGGTCAACGTTGTAGATGCTGGTCTGATGTTAAACCTATGTCTTCTGACCTATGGTAATTAACATGTGCTTTAAAACTGTCACCCCATCTAACAACATAGAAGTAGACAAAATTTAATAATAATAATAATACAATAAAAATAAAAGCTCGACGTACTGTGTGGTAACATCCACCATGTAGATATATATACAGCAAAACACTATCAAATGCTGTCCTTATAATGTTGGGGCAGCGTCGTAGACCGTAGCTCAACACTAGGACAGCGTTGTGTTAACGACGAAAATATATGGGGATTGATTGTTGAAAAACACTGTCGCATTTATTTATAGATGTATTGTCACAAAAATTAAATGATTTTTTACGCTTATTTCGTATTTGAATATATCAATAACAAGTAAATATATTATTACGATCAATACAATAATTTACTGTTAGTGTGAAAATGCACACTTTTTAAAACACGGTAATTAATATTCAATAATAATCTGGTGGAGCCATTGAATTATTTTGAAAAGGGCAAATCTCTTTGATTCGGGTTTATCTTTGTATTATTATAATAATATATTTTTATATAGTCATATCGTTATTCATGTAAGTAATGTTACCTCTATGTGCGATACCAGAACACATTATTCAAAATGTTTAGCAAAACTTGAAAAGGCGATTAGTATATTTTTTATATAATAACAATGTCTTACCGTTTTATTTGCATTATTAGTAAATAAAGACATTTCGATTATTCTGGAGGTCATATCCACCCTCATTGTGGGGGTCATTTAAATTTCAGGTCTTCAAAGAGAGCGAGGCAATTAAGGCGGTTCGCCTGACATCCCCGACAAAACAGGCATTGGCTGGCGTGCCATGATGTAAATATATTACAGATAAATTATTGAACAGGTCTGCGCGCCGGCACGGCGCTCATTGACAAATCAGGAGGCCTGTTACAACTGCCTGCTGAAATAGACATTTCATTTTTCCTGGGCGATTTTGACGATGCTCGCTATTATGGCCAATAACTGTATGCAGATTCTACACCCAGCGAACACAAGACGTTCATACATTATTTGGTTTAATGTTGGGTCAACATCTCCGACGCTGACCCTACATTTAGCCAACAGTGGGTCAATGCGTCGTGCCTAAGGTGTTTTTTTTTAACTGGAATTGCAGACACAACTTCTAGATTGAAATGATTACAAATGTTCACGCTATATTGTAAGTTTTTTTATTTTTATTTTTTGAAAATACACGAAAAATAGAAAGAACAATTAATAAAGCTCACAAAAATTTATGAGACCAATAACCAAGATTTACGTTGGACCCCCTCATCATCATTGAGATCATTATGTACGACCCCTTAACATTTTCTTTTTCTCCGGGTCAGCTCTTGTTTAACTCGAGACGCTTAACCAATGTTGGGTTAATGCTGGGCCAGCGTCGTGAACGGTGGGCCAGCATTCAACCAATATTGACTCAACGACCCGAATTCTGGGTAAATTCCAGGTTGTTGCAGTGCTTATTCCAGTGTTTATCCATCTCGCCCCACCCCTCGCCTCGCACCCCGGGCTGTATACGCATATGCCATCAGGTTGCGTGATATCTGTGGCTGGGGTGGGGTCATGTTCTGGCTCGGGCGGGCGCATGCGCGCTGTCATTTTGACCTCTGACCTGGCTGCTGAGACGGGTGCCAGGCAACTGGCCGTGGTCGGGCACTAATCAGCGCCGACCAGAGAGGGTGAGCATCCACGCCAGGCCGCATCATCTAACCCCCCCCCCCCCCCCCTCACCCAACCCCTCAAACACTCAGATTCAGCAGCAGCCGCCCGCCTGATCAACTCACCCTCCAAGCCCCGAAGACTCATAAAGTCCGTAATTAACACGTGCTCATCGCAATATGTGAAATGTAGGCCTATTACTTACAAGTATCATATTTAAATTCCGACATACGATCTTTTCCTAAATATTTCGATCATTGTCATAATTAATAGTATTAGCTTCAAATATATCCACACTAATTATGGATTCCAAGGCAAAATAAAGGCTAGATGAAGTCGAACTTGAATCTTTACAACTTCAAGTAGAGTTTTAGTTCTCGTTTTTTTTATCTACTGCTGCTTAAAAGTTTCATTGTGGGGTCTGTATTCCTAGCAGTTAAATCTATGAGACGAGGATGATTCACTCTTCAGAGCGTTTTTCGTCCTATAGGTTTACAACAATTACTGCTTTCTGACTAGAAATCACATTATTATTATGTGAGCACTGCACGTTGGCCAGCCAGCCAGCCAGCCAGCCAGCCAGCCAGCCAGCCAGCCTGCCTGCCAGCCAGCAAGCCAGCCAGCCAGCCAGCCAGCCAGCCAGCCAGCCAGCCAGCCAGCCAGCCAGCCAGCCAGCCAGCCAGCCAGCCAGCCAGCCAGCCAGCCAGCCAGCCAGCCAGCCAGCCAGCCAGCCAGCCAGCCAGCCAGCCAGCCAGCCTGCCTGCCAGCCAGCAAGCCAGCCAGACAGAGAGCCAGCCAGCTAGCCAACCAGCCAGTCAGCTAGACAGAGAGCCAGCCAGCAAGCCAGCCAGCCAGCCAGCCAGCCAGTCAGCCAGCCAGCAAGCCAGCCAGCCAGCCAGCTAGACAGAGAGCCAGCTAGCCAGCCAGCCAGCCAGCCAGCCAGCCAGCCAGCCAGCCAGCAAGCCAGCCAGACAGAGAGCCAGCCAGCTAGCCAACCAGCCAGTCAGCTAGACAGCTAGACAGAGAGCCAACCAGCCAGCCAGCCAGCCAGCCAGCCAGCCAGCCAGCCAGCCAGCCAGCCAGCCAGCCAGCCAGCCAGCCAGCCAGTCAGCCAGCCAGCCAGCTAGACAGACAGAGAGTCAGACAGTTAGAGAGCCAGCCAGCCAGCCAGCCAGCCAGCCAGCCAGCCAGCCAGCCAGCCAGCCAGCCAGCCAGCCAGCCAGCCAGCCAGCCAGCCAGCCAGCCAGCCAGCCAGCCAGCCAGCCAGCCAGCCAGCCAGCCTGCCTGCCAGCCAGCCAGCCAGCCAGCTTGCCAGCCAGCCAGCCAGCTTGCCAGCCAGCCAGCCAGCCAGCCAGCCAGCCAGCCAGCCAGCCAGCCAGCCAGCCATCCAGCCAGCCAGCCAGCCAGCCAGCTAGACAGAGAGCCAGCCAGCCAGCAAGCCAGCCAGCCAGCCAGCCAGCCAGCCAACCAGCAAGCCAACCAGCCAGCCAGCAAGCCAGCCAGACAGAGAGCCAGCCAGCTAGCCAACCAGCCAGTCAGCTAGACAGAGAGCCAGCCAGCCAGCCAGCCAGCCAGACAGAGAGCCAGCCAGCCAGCCAGCCAGACAGACAGAGAGCCAGCCAGCCAGCCAGCCAGCCAGCCAGCAAGCCAGCCAGCCAGCAAGCCAGCCAGCTAGACAGAGAGCCAGCCAGCCAGCCAGCCAGCCAGAAAGCCAGCCAGACAGAGAGCCAGCCAGCCAGCCAGTCAGTCAGCCGCTCAGCCAACCATTCAGTCAACCATTCAGTCACATTGGGGGGAGAGTCAATCTATAAAGCCCGGATTAAACATGCACGCCAAATTTAGCTGGATTTGCCGGTGAAATTAGCCTCTTTATTTTGGTGGTTTGTGCGGCGGGCCACAATGAAGCGTGCAAAGCCTGGCAGAAGAGAGGGAGCTGATAAACAGAATGAGGGGGAAAGAGGCGGAGGTCAGCGTTGATGGGTAACGATCTTGTGTGGGAAAACACCTAGATGTTCAACTCTCATAACGCCAGCCTATTTTAACCTTTTAACCGCCGGTGTCGTATATGTTCGGATTTTATTTTTTTATAAGCGCATTAAGTACCACCTTCTAAACATGTTAAAGATAAAATGTGACATCAATCAGCAAAAATTTGAAAAGAGATGACTCACTTGAAGTTGTGGATCGCGTCAGCGAGACACAACTTTAAGTGGGTGAAAATTCAGATTGAATAATTTGGCGGTTAAGGGGCTGATGAGTGATTTCTTCGATCGCAGAATGCTATATAATTATATTGTGGAAAAAAATATGTTATGATATAATAATTATTATTGTTTGAATATTCGTTGTAAACTATATACATTATATTGTTCAGTGTTTTGAGGGCTATTGTTTAAAACATTAGGATATAATTAAAATATAGGATGCATTATTTTGCTAATGTTGAGATAACTCATTAATCCTGTCTGAATGTCAAGCAAATAACAGTCAAAATTATAAATGATATTGTATTTTCAGCATAGGCTATTTTTAATTTATTATTATAAATAGCACGACATAATCCCACCAAATTGGGTCTGTTGACTGTATTGTATTATAATGCCTTGCACAATATTAATATTGCATTGTTCCCCTTCTTATTGCTTTACTTTGTACGTTACCAAGCACAAACCATCCCAGCTCCTTAAAATATTGTCTTATTCCTGTATTAGTGACTAAAACATCCGCTGATCTGTTACGAGTCATTGGGCCTATATACTTGTTTCTGTAATTCTTATATTAGGCGGTAACGTAATAAAAAGAGACAAGAGCAAAATTGATTTTTAATTAGAAACACTTTTTGCGATATTTTCGACACACGGAGCCGTATTCTAGTAGAAGTTTCGATATATCGTAGGCTTCTGATTGGTCGAGTTGGCATCTCGACCAATCAGAAGCCTACGATATATCGTAACTTCTACGAGAATACGAGCCCAGGTTGTGGGTTAAATTAAGTGCTTTAGGAGTAAGCAATATTAAATTGGTTGGACCTATAGTCATTGGCATGTGTAATATATTGCCAAATGAGATGAAACTGAAAAAAATAATGTGCACATATAACAGGACAGTTTTAGGACTCAAATCGTCTACAAGGCGTGTATAATTTTTGTTAACCGTTCAATTATCCACCATCGCAATTAAGAGTCATCACGCTATTGTGGTTATTTAACCCTTTAACCGCCGTTGCGCATATATTCGGGTTCTCATTTTTTATTAGCACATTAAGTACCACCTTTTACACATGTTAAAGATAAAATGTGACATTAATCAGCAATATTTGAAAACAGCTGACCTCTATTTTGTCAAATCTGAATAATTTTCACTCACTTGATGTTGTGGATCGCGTCAGCGAGACACAACTTCAAGTGGGTGAAAATTCAAATTGCATAATTTAGCGGTTAAAGGGTTAATGGCTGCTTGAAATAATTGGTCGCTTTTTCTCGTTTTATTATTTGATTGAGACCTGGCAGTGTTATACGCTTTCTGTGTGAAACCCAGCGACTGGGCGGTGAAGCGAACGGGAAAAAGTGGTCCACTTGAAATTAATTTGCATGCGTGACCCGTGGGTATTGATTGAGAAGATTTTTTTTCAGAAGTGTACACACCTGCTAACCGCGTGCACTAATTGTGCAATGACATGCACGCGTCACAGAAGGGGGAGGAGGGGGTCAGGCCATATCATTATGCGGTAAAATGGCGTAACTCGATAATAATCGCGTATTTAGGTACACCGCAACCAAAATGTAGTCATAATGTAGCATTCGAACCATATACTGCTCAGAAAAGCCAAAAGGCAGTAACTGCTTACTTGAAATTTCAGCCATTACAATATTCTGCTTTGAATATTTTAATAAAACTCAATAATTTATGATACAAAGCCGGACAAAGCAGCTACTTTACAGAGCAATCAACGTAAATTATGAATTTATGTTCCAAGCAATATTGAATTTGCAATAAGCAATGCTGCCAAATTACTAAAAAAAGAACGTTTTTTATAAGCCTAATAAATTATTGTAAGCTTTAAAAATAAAACTATAAATAGTGTAATTTCTCTTGATTGCTTCAATTATGACAAATAGACGTTGGCATATACAAACATATAATGACCGTTGTATGCAAATGTTATAAATTGTATACATTCCTAATACCGATTTATTTATATAAAATAACATTATTTATCATGTTTATATGGCATATAATTATAATTATTTTCTAGTTTTTTTCCGCCAAATCAGCTAAATTCTCTATAATTAGATCGGATAATAAAAAGAAGGTTGTGAAGAAACAGCCGACACAACAAGTTGAGCTAATTTTGGGTTAATGCTAGACCAACATTAACCCGACATTGCCCTCGTGTTTGCTGGGAAGTAATGTTTTATCCCGCAGTAATTGGAATCTCCGTGGTGCGTGGTTGTGTTTGTGTGTGTTTGCGAGTATTCGTTGAGAAGTCCTTGCGCTGCCGTGGCTACTTCTGGTATTATATGTATGTGGCAGCCTGCAGCCCCGCGGGCTCTCGGGAGGCGGGGTGAGGCGGGGGGGGGGGGGTACAGGTGACTGGGTACTCGGCCCGGGGGTTGTTGAGGTTTGACCCCGGCGTCTAATTGTGCCGTCTTACACGCGTTTACGTCACTTTGCCTCCCCAGTAACAACTACAGACTCAGCCACCAAGCAATCCCCCCGTCTGAAAAAAACATCAGTCCGTACGCCCGTCCGCCTGAACGGGCTACCGATAGCTACACCCTAATGGGTCCAGAGTGTGCGTTTATAACTACACCCTCACAGGTCCAGAGTATCCTTCAATCGCTACATGCTCATAACAGGTCCAGAGTATGTGTTTATCGTTACACCCTAACAGGTCCAGAGTGTGTGTTTATCGTTACACACTAACAGGTCCAGAGTGTGTGTTTATCGTTACACCCTAACAGGTCCAGGGTGTGCGTTTATCGTTTCATCCTTACAGGTCCAGAGTGCATGTTTATCGTTACATCCTTACAGGTCCAGAGTGTGTGTTTATAGTTACACACTAACAGGTCCAGAGTGTGTGTTTATCGTTACACATAAACAGGTCCAGAGTGTGTGTTTATCGTTACACCCTAACAGGTCCAGAGTGTGTGTTTATAGTTACATCCTTACAGGTCCAGAGTGTGTGTTTATCGTTACATCCTAACAGGTCCAGGGTGTGCGTTTATCGTTTCATCCTTACAGGTCCAGAGTGTGCGTTTATAGTTACATCCTTACAGGTCCAGAGTGTGTGTTTATCGTTACATCCTTACAGGTCCAGAGTGTGTGTTTATCGTTACATCCTTACAGGTCCAGAGTGTGTGTTTATCGTTACATCCTTACAGGTCCAGAGTGTGTGTTTATCGTTACATCCTTACAGGTCCAGAGTGTGTGTTTATAGTTACACCCTAACAGGTCCAGAGTGTGTGTTTATCGTTACATCCTTACAGGTCCAGAGTGTGTGTTTATAGTTACACCCTAACAGGTCCAGAGTGTGTGTTTATCGTTACACCCTAACAGGTCCAGAGTGTGTGTTTATCCCTGCATCATAACAGATCTAGAGTGTGCTTGTATCACTACACACCAACAGGTCCAGAGTGTGTGTTTATCGTTACACACCAACAGGTTCAGGGTGTGTGCTTATCGCCACACCCTAACAGGTCCACAGTGTGAGTTTATCGTTACACCCTCACAGGTCCAGGGTGTGTGTTTATAGCTCAACCCTAACAGGTCCAGAGTGTGTGTTTATCGTTACACCCTTACAGGTCCAGAGTGTGTGTTTATCGTTACACCCTAACAGGTCCAGAGTATGTGTTTATCGTTACAGCCAAACAGGTCCATATTGTGCATTTATCGTCACACTAACAGGTCCAGAGTGTGTGTTTATCAATACACCCTAACAGGTCCAGAGTGTGCGTTTATCGTTACAAACTAACAGGTCCAGGGTGTGCGTTCATCGTTACACTCTTACAGCTCCAGAGTGCGTGTTTATCGTTACACACTGACATGTCCTAAATGTGCGTTTATCGCTACACGCTAACAGCTTCGGAGTGTGTGTTTATCGTTACACCCTTAAAACTCCGGGTTGTGTGCTTATCGTTACACCGTAACAGGTCCAGAGTGTGTGTTTATCGTTACACCCTTACAGGTCCAGGGTGTGCGTTTATCGTTACACCCTAACAGGTCAAGAGTGTGTGTTTATCGTTACACGCTAGCAGGTCAAAGTGTGTGTTTATCGTTATACCATAACAGGCCCAGAGTGTGCGTTTGTCGTTGCACACCAACAGGTCCAGGGTGTGCGTTTATAGTTACACACTAACAGGTCCAGAGTGTGTGTTTATCGTTACACCCCTACAGGTCCAGAGTGTGTGTTTATCGTTACACCCTTACAGGTCCAGGGTGTGTGTTTATCGTTACACCCTTACAGGTCCAGGGTGTGTGTTTATCGTTACACACAAACAGGTCCAGAGTGTGTGTTTATCGTTACAACCAAACAGGTCAATAGTGTGTGTTTATCGTTACACCCTAACAGGTCCAAAGTGTGCATTTATCGTTGCACACTAACAGGTACAGGGTCTGCGTTTACCTTATACATCTCGTTCCAAATACAGGCCTATATAATAGACTAATATCATAATCGTCATTAAAGGGAGGTTTCTGCCACTTTGGGAAGTGGCGATTACCACGTTTGAATACCAAGGCAAGATATATTACTATTTAAAGGTGATCTATCGCCCCTTATATAGTATGAATAAATTTGTGACAAATAAATCAAAGTTGCCACAAGATGGGGCACAAGTGTTTCCTTATATGGGGTGATTGGCTGTCATGACAGCCAATCACCCCATATAAGGACATAATTGTTCATACCATATAAGGGGTGATAGATCACGTTTAAAATGCCAACAGCATCCACATTATAATGTGGTCGTTTTTAAACCTCAGGTATTTTTTATCCATCGGAAATTGTGGGTCTTGATGGATGGTGAGTGGTAACTGAAATGATCTACTTGAGTATTTGACGGATCAATACACATTTCTTTCTAGAGTCATACCTCTTATATATATATTTTTGCCGAATTACCGGTACCTTTAATATTGCCAGATTATATCAAAATATTGTATCAGATATATGTTTTATGCATACAGTATTTAGCGTTGTACTCATATACATTGCTAGATACTATGCCAATGGTAAATAGCCTATTTCTCGTAAGTGAGATTTTCATCTAGGAAAATCAGAATAATATTTGTTACCAGCAAATGAGATAGACGATAATTATCAAGACAGAGACAGGGGAAATGAGACAAAAATCATATGTCGACTCAATTTAAATCCCAACATAATAATGACACCCATAATCGGATAAAATAAGCCGCAGTACTTAAAGAGTGGCTACTTGAGGATTTGAATATCTGCGTTGGTTTATCAGGCTTCTTATTGATTGGGTTTTCTACTGAACGCCCCTGACGACCGCTGGCCCAGAAACAATGTACAGTAAATCTGAAAAAAACGCCAATTCATAATCACGAGTGGATATCTCGATATCCACAATTAGTATCAATATAAATATATTTTAAATGTTTTGTATGACTTTTATAGTGTCAAATAATCCAGATAGGGCTCAAATTACCCAAGTCGGGCCCCAAATTAACCCTTCAAACCCTCACGATGCATTGAAGCATAATTTTGCATCTCTGGAGAATGACTTGATTTCCTGAAACCTAGTGGTTTTAGAACGAATTTTTTTCGAAGAACTGTTTTAAAAATAACAGTATATTTTTTCATTTGTCACCCACTTCAAATCATCTTCATCCACTACTAATCGAGAATTGCGACAGCAATTCGCGGCTTGTAGTGGATTAAGATGGCAATGCTAAATTCAGGCTTAAAAGGGTTAACACATTGCCCAACAAACATTATATTATATAAATCGTATTAACACGCGTAAAAAATGTTGATATTTGTCGGGTTTACGGTGTAATAGGCCTCCATTCCAAAATGTAGGTCACAAATAGCAGGCATTCTTGACGGTCAGGCCTTGTGATGTCTGTCCAGCGCCTTGGGTCCGCATACCTCTGCACGGTCAACTCATCCAAGTATAAAGGTCTATGTGTGCGTGCAACCATAGACAGGTATTGAGGGGTCTTGTCTAGTTAAAAAAAATCCAAAAATCCGAGGAAAACTGGGATTGGCCAGGCCCCTCCCAGCCATCCCCCTGTCTGATTTTTTTTGGAAACATGTACAACAACAAAAACACACATTTTTTCCCCAAAAAAAACGAGTCCGAGTTGGGGATTGACCCGCCCACCCACTCCCGAGTTTTTCTCAGATTTTTGAATTTGTTTTAACTTGACAAAACCCCTGAAGCATATGTGATGACGTGTATCTATACGTATAAGGCACATGCAAGAGAGAAATTGTAACACAATAACACAATCATTGGGACGATATTTAGGCTATTATTCAGAGCAATAGATATGGTGTTAATCGAAATGCTCATTCCATAGTCCTTGAACTGAAATCGTCAGCGCACGGTATAGACGTTTTACCATTGCTGTTTTAGTGTAGGATCAGCGTCGAGTAGCAACTGCCCTTCTTCGACGCTGGCCCAACATTAAACCAGCATTGGGTCGGTCTCGTGTTCTTCTGGCTTAAGTGACTCATCCACGAGTATACATACTGATTATGGTTAGAGCTACCAGATCACTGTCATGCCGTGCAAAGCCAGAAGGCAGTAACTGCTTACATTGCAGCTGAGGAGTTACTGTCTTTTTTGTTTTGCAGAGCGGTGTACACCATCCACAAAAGGCGGTTGGTGTCACTGGCGTTTATAATACTGTTAGTGTTAGATCACATTGGTCCTGAGTATACCCAGTAGTACTGATACCCCCCCCCCCCTCCCCTCCTACTGATTGATAACAGCCAGAAGGCGTGATGACGTCATGACATAGTGATAACAGAGGAGAGTGTACTGTTACATAACGTGACAGTCAATACACACGAGCTCCTGTAAAAACGGTAATTTCACCAAGGTAAAAAATTCGCGAATTTATATTACAAGCCTTTTATAAGAGAATGGTTGATATTTCGACGTCCCTGCTAATTACACCTTGACAATTTTGCTAAAACGTCGCATTTGCCAAATAAATGACTCTTTGAACACAGAGCCCTAAAACATCCACGAAATATGTGACAAACACTTGACAAAATCAAAGGGGGCAAGGAGATAAATAAACAAATCAATACACAATATCTGTAACACAAACCTCATTTTAAAACTGTACAATACGAAAGATTTAGTTTCAGAATTGTTCTTATTTCGTTCTGTTTGATACACCATGCTATATTTCAATAATGACTTCCATTATATTGTTTTCCATTCAAAGTGATTAAAATGCTATCGTTTTGGTGTTGTAGTTGTGCAAGAATTAAATACAGACGTATTCTATTAGGGTAGTTGTAGATAAATCGTCTGGATATGGCTTATTAACCAAGGTGATAGCTCATTAGACAAAATGCTCTTTTTAACGGAGATTTACCAATGACACGGGAGACCAATAAAGCAGCGACACAGAACAAAATCTGACCGCTCCTGTGACATGTCCAGCTATTGGTGACCATTGGTCACTCCCCCATTCATTGGCTGGTCAGTGTGTGTGAGGGGGGGGGGGGGGTCCAGTGACAGTGTGTATCGGGTAATCTGGCAGGGGGTCAGCAGCGCTAATACAGGCTGACCAGCCAGATTAATACGGCTTATCGGCGTCCCCCACACGTGATCCCTATGTGTAAGCAGCCGCTGACCACTGTCCACTGTGAGGGGACAGCATGCTTCCGCACCCGATCGCCCGATCGGACACTCCACCGTCCCGCTAGTGTTGGAACAGCGTCAGCGACGCTGGCCCAACACTGACGGGACGATGGCAATCCCACTCTCGCCGTCTCCTTTTACGCCTATCATGTACTAATAAATATGAAAAAATGGCTGTACAATGAAAACTAAATGAGCGTCTCACACGAGAAGTGAGGATAGGTGGTGACTAATGGGTGCCCGGAAATATATGATAAACTGACATAATAATGCTCGAGCTCAATAGACACTATTATTGACTATACAATCTGACTGTTGTATTTCCAGTGCATTGTTAATAAATTGGCAGTTTAAAATGAACTCTGTGTTTCAGGTTATATATATTTCAATTGTATTTTTTCTTGTTTCTCTTCACAATAATTATGATTGCAATTATGCAAGAAAAAATCAAATAATTCTGGTTTAGTTTCAATTAGAATACATAAATATATTTAAGTTTAATCTTCCTATAATTATAACAATAAATTACCGTCATTCTCAAGCAAAAATAAATTAAAAGACTAGACCTAATCTACCTATATTTTCATTGAAATTGACCACTCTCTAATATATTCTCACTGCATAATTTAGCATATGTTCCTAACACAAAATTAAAGCAGTTTAAAGTGATTTCGTTGTTTTGTCTAGCATGAAACATTATTTCATCAGCACATTAAATCGCAAGAAATAAAAAAAAACATATAGTTCCAATCACAATATGGTAGTAATTCATGAAACAAATTGCACTCTGGAGAATAAAGGGACATATATCCCAGGAAAAACGATACATTGACCCAATGCTGGGTCAATGTTGGGCCAACATTAACCCATCATTGGGTCAATGTAGCGTGTTTGCTGGGATGCCACTATCAAATACGTCCCTTTAGTCCCCATGACTGGACGTACAGCACGTAAAATGCAATCTGAATAAAGTATAGATCCAAATATATCTACTGGTCAGCTGCCATAACACTTTGGTCGGGCCATCACTGCTGGCAATCCTGGTCTGCCAAAGGTCAACAAGGCTAATTTATGTCTAAATATGATTTTGATCAGCTACCCCACCCCCCTCTGGTGATTGATGGCCAAACTGACGGGTCTATTATAGCAGTCCGCCTGGCAGAGATGGCGACAGACGCTCTGTGTCCTAGAACACTCAATATCACAGGCATACAGGGACAAATTATTGGAACGCTTTGATATATTGATATATACAAGGAGTGATATATGGCAGCCAATATATCGTCGCCTCGGAGCTAAAGGATCCTATCTGACACTCGTTAGAGTGGCAGATAGGATCCTTTAGCTCCGAGGCGACGATATACTGTATGGACTAATTTTCTCAAAACAGTTTTACTTGCTGTAGAACAATTATACTTTGAAAAGATTCATTATTGTGTATAACTATATTTAGTTCTAGTCTAATTATTCTTAATGCAAAGCCTATTATTCTACAGTTACTGCCTTTTGGCTTTATATGGCAGTATAGTGTAGTTAATTATGATTGGTAGTGGTCCAGCATGCTGCCACTATTACTCGTTATTATGACAACAAAATAACAGCGTCATTCACCGCGATGGTGCTGCCTAATTTTTGTATCTGACCATGTACAATACACATGATACAGAGTAGGGCCTACGTTATGACATAATAAGTGTGGATATTTTGAGCGACCCCGAGAATGACTGTTTATATGAATTTGAAACACGTGGGGCCAAATCTATTAGCCTGTTATGTAAAGCTGAAAGGCGGTATCTGCTGACATTTAAAGTAAGCTCATTAACTGACTTTTGGATTTGAACGTTTATTTTGACTGACCCACTAAATAAATGTCTATTGCCTATAATTTTGAAATTGGAAGGCCTACTATTATTCTACACTGGTGTAAAAAATATTTGACTTTATAGCAATATTCATCATGCTCATCAGCTCATGTATTAAAGTTACTGCAGACCTTTTAACATGTACAACTACACACACACACGAAAAGATCATTAGAAACTCTAATCAATAAGAGGCATCTGCTAAAACTCCATTGTTCCTCAACCGAAGTCTACAGTGACCTTGACCTGACTGTCATTCCGCCCCCTGGCGACCAAAGAGTGGAAACGAATCAGCGCGGGGAGAGGTTGTGCGCATGCGTGGAATATGAATGTTGCTGATGATCCCGGTAATGCTCTGTGATGTCGCCGTGGATCCACGCGTCCTGTCCTATCTCTGCCCCGTCAGGATCCCCTCCACCCACATCAAGCCAGAAATCCTTAATTCTGCCTCACCAAATTAACCCCCTGACCCCTAACTGCCCCGCTGGACGGCCACCGATTCAAAAATGATCGATCATCACCTGGTGACGAAAGCGTCGTCAAGTGAAATAGTTTACACCCAAGGAGGAGACGGTGCTTAATTTACAGGAAGAAAGAAACTTTTCATAGTATCGAGCTCAGAGGCGCAACATTAAATTTGTCAGCACAGATATGGTATATCCCACCCTCTATAATTTAAATAACAATTCTATATATCGGCTGCAAATCACCATCATTCATGAACATAGCAAAGTTTCGCATATGTTTAAGAGTAAAATGAAAACACCCAAGTATTCTAGCAATTTGATTAACACTTTAACCTCTAGGTTATTGAATTAGAATTTCAATCCACTTGAATATTTGTCTTGCTGACGCGATCCACAACTTTGAGTGAGTGAAAATTATTCAGATTTGACAAAATGGTGGTTCACTCTTTGCAAATCTTGCTGATTGATATCACGTTTTATCTTAAACATGTTTAAAAGGTGGTATTTGATATGCGAATGAAAAAAAAACGAAAAACCGAATATAGTCGGGACCTGTGGTTAACCCTTACAGCGCGGGGATCCACTTTAGTCGTCAGAATCAGACGTCTGTAGACGTCAGATTCTGACGACTAAAGTCGATTCCCGCACTTTAAGAATTAAAATATTTGTAATGGCCGTAGACCCATAACATAGGTATTCAAATGAATCAGAAAGAGCTAACTAAGATGAGCTAACTATGATGATTTCAAATTAAAAAAAAGACCTTTGGTCTCCATTAATTATACGAAAGTATTTTAGCGCTTCAAGGGTTAAAGGGTTACATGTATAATCAGCTATATAGGTTCACTTGAAAGCTAAGCAGTTATCACTGTTTGCCATTACACAAGAAAGATACTTTGTCAAAAGTATTGTCTGAATATAATCAAACATGCACATAAAAGTAACCACAGATAATATGCATGTTGTGATCAGGAGTATTGTCAGCTCGAACAATGATTGACATGTCAGTTTAATATTTATTCAGTTGACCATTAGCCTACCTGTTTTAAAAATGCTTAGTTAGCATATTATGCAGTGTATTTCCGGAATAGTAGCACCATGGAGGGCTTCCAAGACTATAATATGGGTGTAAAACAAGACGACGTGCAACGCCATCGAGCAGCTATGGAAGGCTGCCTCATACAATAACAATTTGAGTAAAACTTCCATCATGAAATAATCAACTATATGTCACCCTTTGTGAACATATAGGCCTATATTCATTTTTTAAACGGAAAAATTATTACTACGAATATTCGTTGTTTTTTAAGCGATTTAGATCTAGTAAACAAAATAAATATAATTATTTAAAAAAATTAAAGAGTGATAGACGACATATTTTTCTTAATTTATGTTTTTCATGCTCTCAAAAACCATATATTTGCCTACATGTATACACTGAGCTAACGGGCTATGATAATGCTATCTCTTGATAATCTCTTGGTGTATCTGGCCCACGGTAGTTATGTTTAACATTAACATAAATTAACAATGAGGAGTGGCCTGCAGGGTGCGCACAAAGCCAAAAGACAGTAACTGCTTACCTTACAAGTGAGCAGTTACTCTCTTTTGGATCTGTATGGCAGAGGGTGTGGGCATGTGATCTTCTGATTGGGATGTCGTTGGCCATATGGCCGATCATTGGCTGCCAAACCTACAAAAAACGACACGTACAGCGATAATTTCCATCCAGTTTTAGTGCGCAGTTTTTTAACTAAATGAGAATGCAAATTTTGAAATTTCATAAAAAATGTGAATGAAAATCCCGCAATTTTTCAAAGATTATGATAGTTAGGTGGCATCTTTAACCAAAAATCGTGGATTTGGTCGCGATAATCGTTCCCTTATATTTGCACCTTTACTACGCCTGCTGCGATCAGAGGGTGTGACATGTAGTCTAAGCACTGCAGATGCGAGCTAAACAGACTTATTTAGAAGTACAAGTCGACCAGGAGGAGGCAATGGCGTGACCTCCGCCTATATCCCTTTCTTCTGCCAACAACAGAGTCGAACCAGCGACAAAAATGGCACGCAGGACCGCAAAACGTGCGAGAAGACCCCACAGTACACGCGTGTGTGTGTGTAAAACTTTATAAAAGAGAATTCCTAGCGCCCATCTATATTCTCTCTCATTTGTATTCACCTTGGGCTGCCGCAATTTCCACCCCAAGGTGAATGAAAATGTCTTGATTTGATTATATAACTAAAAATAAAAATATTTCAAATTATTGTTCAAAAAGGTGTCATTTCGTGTGACGAAATATACCGTTTTTTATTCAATGAACTAGATCTATATTCAAAATATTCTATGCGGTGTACGAATAAGACGAGAGTGCTTCCATGGTTGAAGAGGTCTACCACCACTCGCACAGATAATCAGACAGATAACTTGGCAGCAACGGATTACAAATCCAGTAATATGCAACGTCAGACGTTGTATTCAAAAACTAGCCTGATATCTGTAAGGACATCAGCCCTCTGTATAAATGTAATAATGTCCTGAGAAACAGCAGTAGCTACTAAATCTTGAGTAACTGCTGTCTGTTTTTACATTGCAGAATACATGTAGCCAATCAATGACTAGATCTGCAGACCACATAGAAAATCAGCCAATCCCTATCCGCGTGCCATTGTTATAATTCATATTCAGGTAGAATAGTAAATGGGTAATTACTAGCTATTTTGTGGTGCTTCATAGTACGACACTTGGATCAGTGATAGTTTCAGTAAGATTTATAACATATTACACAAATAAATAAAACAAAGGTAATATAATTATATATCACAGTTCGAATATTGTGGCATGAAACAATTTATAAATGAAGGCTTAAGAAAGGGCCTTAAAATATCATGATAAAAATCGTATTCCAAGTTTCCCACTTGTTCAATTGTGCTGGATTTGTTCTTTTTTCGTTATTTCATTTCGATGGGATAAATGACAGATTAGTTAACCCTTATCATGCTAAATTAATTTATTTAAATTTTCAACCCTTTCAGGTTATGCCTCGCCACCGTTAGCGACTACCCTAAATGATTGAAAATTACTCATATTCGTTTAATTTGAGACCAAACATTTAAAAATCCTGAAGTTTAAAACAGTCATGTCATTCCCAATAACAGTGATTTTAATCGGCTGATAAAACGGATTAAAAACGACTATTGTTGTGATTAGCAGGCAAAGGGTTATTATAATATTATAAGTTTAGGAACATTCTACATGCGACACATTAACTGGAAAATCTAGTTTAATGTTCATACGTCTATGGATAACCCGAAAGTATTATTGGAGAATTTAAGGTAAATTTTGAACTTGCATAAAATACTCTGCGCTTGAAAGTGGCCAATAAGAAGAGGTTTTAGCAAAGAGTATATAACAATAAAAATGCTCTAGACTCTTTGGTTTTCGTGGCACATCTAAGTAAACACAAAACATTTGTATAACATTTGTACAATGTTGGCCCAACGCCTTCAACGTTGGACCAACATTGTACAAATTTTATACAAATGTTTTGTGTTTGCTGGGATGTGACAATCTGGTTACCAGGGTCCATATATTCTAGGGACCCCAATTGTCTACCACATCCGTCGTTACAGTAATAGTCTACGATGAAGCCCATCTGAGGATTCCGTGGTATGCAGCCTTAATAATATAAACAGCAAACTGCTTCTCGGTCAGTCTGTCATACCCAGGCCTATTTGAGGACAAGAGCTCGAGGAATTCTTCAGGTGACGATCACATATCCCAGCAAACACGACGCGTTGAAACGATGATGTTTTAATGTTGGGCCAGCGGCGCAGACGCTGGGCCAACAATAAAACATCATTGTTTCAACGTGTCGTGTTTACTGGGATCTCTCCTGCTGCTACGCAAAACCAAAAGGCAGTATCTACTTTAATACTTGCCAACTAAGCAGATACTGCCTTTTGGCTTTGCGCGGCTGACTAGGTGACGACGTGTGACGTTTATAACGTAAATAGTTTACGTGTATCCTGACTTTATGACGTAGTTGTTATGGTGTGGTGCGGATTTATGACGTCATTTTATGGTGTAGTTTTGCGCACTATGTCACCAGGTTGTCATTCACTATTTGATTTTAGTACTGTTGACAGACATACTGGGCATACTCATCGGTAATACAAAGCGAGATGTCAGAACCTGCTGTGGTTCAACGTTGGGCCAACGCTAGGCGTTGGCCCAACGTCGAAACAATGCTGGGCTATGTCTACTTCTGTATATTATTTGTTGTTTCGCAACTTCAGATTGGCATACCTCCCTGACCCCGAGATCGAACCCTGTATCCGGAGTTAGTTATGCCATGTGGTGTGATCCCTCTGTTATACTATGACTTATAACCGCATAGCTATAATTTTATTAGCAGTGCACCTTCACATCCTAGCAAACACAAAACATTTGTATAACATTTGCACAACGTCGGCCCAACGTCTTCGACGTTGGATCAACATTGTACAAAATGTTATACAAATTGTTTTTGTTGGCTGGGATATAAAGTCTTTGAAAACAGCTTGCATAATACTAATATGAAGTTTCTCCCCCAGTACAGGGGGTTAGGATCAGTGATGGGGGTTTACAGTGTATATACGTCTCACCCCTGGTAGATTCAACCCTACCCCTCAGACACCCCTCTCACCCCCCAGGGTCACATCATGTCTGGCCTGAGTGACCTCCACCCCGCTACCGGCACCCCTGGAGCCCAGAGAACTACTCCAATACTGAGTACTCACGAGAAGAGAGGGGGGTACTGACACTAAATGTCTGAGTATCCCAGTACTGACACAGAACACGCGTATATAACAACACTAATGTATATAATCAGCCAGCCAAGGCTCACTGACGACCATTATTGACATCGTAAAGCACCGTTCACTTGCAGCTCCTGCTCGCTGGAGCGATCAGCAGCTGCAAGTGAATGGGAATTACAAGTGAATTTATTGTTATTACTGCAAGTATAAACGGGAACTACTAGTGAATATTTAGTGTTATTACAACAGTTAGTTTGACATGTACATATCGACTTGGCTTAATTTTATTCAGTGCATTTTAAAAAACGGAATGGGACCAGAACAAAATATTTATTAATGTGGTGCACAAAGATGAGTCTGGGCGCTAACTGACACTTAAATGAGTGACACTTAGGACCATTTAGCTCCGAGGGGTCGAATAACATTTATTGAGCAGTGACCGAGCAGTGACCAATTTATTAAAATAGGTAAGATATGTTCGATATTTCTGACGAAATTCGATTTGAATATTTTGATAATATAATATCCATTATCTTACCAATCAGATGCTCGATTGAATAAATATTAAAAAATAAAATAAGCAGTAAATTATTTTCAAATTAAATTTTAAATACCAGGAAAACATAAAATTTGATCCAGCCCCGATTTTCAGGGCCCGAGAAGTTAAAGGGTTCTCTACTTTGGACCCCTCATGACGCACAGGTAGCGGTGTCATATGACGTAACCCCTTCTCTCTCATGGTATACATAATGCAACGTAAACCTTGAAAAAAAGTGCATATTAACTTATTTTCGAATTTCGTGACCAAAGGAAATAAAACAAAAAGTAAAAAATTTAACTATTAATGCAAATATATTTGAAAATTTTCCCCATATCTAAATTGCTAATTTTTAAGTATTAGCAACATGTAACTTTTATAAAATCAGGAAACATTTTACACGCGATGTTCGTTTTTTAATTTACATTTACTGTACGACAAGCATATAGAGAGCATAAGTTCCCACTAAACACGAGGCGTTGTTTTAATGTTGGCCAGCTGTCTTCGACGTTGGCCCAACATTAAAACAACATTAAATCGACGCTTGGCGTTTTTTTTTGTTGGGTTACTGTCTGGCGGCCCCACTGTCTCTCATTCCGTAACCTTTGACCCTGGAGTCACTACGCCGTGTACAGTGACCCAGGTATGGTGAACTAGGTGACATCCCAGCAAACCAATGTTGGGTAAATGTTGGCCCAGAGTCGAAGACGATGACCCAACATTTAATCAGCATTGAGCCAACGTTTCGCGTTGCTGGGATGCTGCCAGGGTTTTTTATCTGAAGTGCTCCGCATTGTATATACTACTCTAAAATTCAAAGGCTAACAGCAGTAACTGGTGACTTGAAAAGTAAGCAGTTACTGTATTGTTGGTTTTCAGGAGAGGGCTACAAGTCATCATCTTTATTATGGCGTGATTCTCTTAATTAACCCTTATCACGCTGAGGTGTCACCTAGTGTTGTCCATTTATTTACCGCTTGTACTGCTAGAGCTGTATACCATTTCAAGTACCATAATCACGTAATTAAATTATTCAATTTAGAAGGTGTCTATTTTTTAAAGGTAGATATATTTTTCGTCATTTCAAACGAAAAATTGCGTTACAAACAGAAACAAACAAGGGGTTAAGTTGTGGTTTGGCTAACGTAATTTCCAAATTTGAATGATAAATGGAATACTATTCACGAAAAATCAACATCTCATTTTTAATAACTGACCGGTTCGAACCAAGTTAAAGGTTGATGTTTATATTAGGACTTTAATAATTATCGTATATTTTATCATTCTATTTTCATTATTGTTGTAATCTTAAATATATTTCATCTCATTGTTTCATTTATGTAAGCAATTGTGAACTTTATTCTTTTACTTATTTATTTATCAATAGTAACGTGTCATTAGTGAATTCAAATACAATTGAAACTAACAAGAGGAACATAATATTAAAAACAAATATAAAACCACATAATATGAGGTTAAATTAGGCCTCCAGAGAGGACGCGTTTACAATATGACAGACCTGTAATATATAGGGGTCAAACCCCCTGACCTTGGGGTCACACCCCAAGCAGAGTTCGGGCAATATTAAAACATAACTCATCTGAAAACCTGCTCAGTTGGCTGGCTATATGGCTGTACAGAGCATACATAACAACAGAACCCCACCTCCGCCCAAGCAAATAAATCACTCTCAAATATACACACATACTGCTCTGAGTAAGTAAGTGTAGTAAGTGCTTGCTTTTTAAGTAAGCAGGTACTGCCTTTTGACTTAGCAGAGCAGTATAGTGATCAAAGAGCGCCCACGATATACATGTATATTCCTCGTTTTTATTCCTCAAACATTACATCATGAAATGATTTGTATATGGTTAGGTTTTTATGTACACTTGTAGATAAAAAAATCAATTAATACATCCGCTCGTTCGTTCGTTCGTTCGTTCGTTCGTTTGCTACTCATTTATTCGTTCGTTCGTTTGTTCATTCATTCGTTTGTTCGCTCGTTCGTTCGTTTTTTCGTTCGTTAACTCGTTCGTTATTTATTAATTATTTTTTATTAATTCGTTTATATAATATACTCATTCATTATTTCATTAATTCGTTCGTTATTTATTAATTTGTTTATATAGTCATTCGTTCGTTCGTTCGTTCGTTCGTTCGTTCGTTCGTTCGTTCGTTCGTTCGTTCGTTCGTTCGTTCGTTCGTTCGTTCGTTCGTTCGTTCGTTCGTTCGTTCGTTCGTTCGTTCGTTCGTTCGTTCGTTCGTTCGTTCGTTCGTTCGTTCGTTCGTTCGTTCGTTCGCTCGCTCGCTCGTTCGTTCGTTCGTTTGTTCGATCGCTCGTTCGTTCGTTCGTTCGTTCGTTCGTTCGTTCGTTCGTTCGTTCGTTCGTTCGTTCGTTCGTTCGTTCGTTCGTTCGTTCGTTCGTTCGTTCGTTCGTTCGTTCGTTCGTTCGTTCGTTCGTTCGTTCGTTCGTTCGTTCGTTCGTTCGTTCGTTCGTTCGCTCGCTCGCTCGCTCGCTCGCTCGCTCGCTCGT
Organism: Flabesymbios commensalis; assembly: GCA_964017125.1. Lineage (NCBI taxonomy): Eukaryota > Metazoa > Annelida > Polychaeta > Terebellida > Flabelligeridae > Flabesymbios > Flabesymbios commensalis. The sequence continues at coordinate 24,084,162 of OZ024908.1, read as the reverse complement.
TCGTTCGTTCGTTCGTTCGTTCGTTCATTCGTTCGTTCGTTCGTTCGTTCACTCGTTTATTCATTCATTCATTCATTCATTCATTCATTCATTCATTCATTATAAGAAATAAAGCAGAATATTGCATGAACTAGGTCCCTCTGTGTATACTTCTCTTCAGCATAGTAATGTTTACGTTAATCGTAAACAGTCTAGATATGCATGTATTAGCATCATAACAATTTGGCATTTTCCCACGCTTTTATTTCACGTGACGGGGTATTTTTGCTGGCATTGTTGAGGCGGGGGTTATTATGTTACCATGACGATGATACTGAATCACTCAGTGATACACAGTCACACCTGGCCTGTTACCCTGGCCATAGACCACTAGATGTCTATGCACTGACAGATCGCTCATCCGGGGTGTGATAGGGGGAATAAGGCAGGGTGTGATAGGGGCAGATAAGGCAGGGTGTCATTACAGGCTATCCAGCAAACACGAGAGATTGAAACAATGTTGGTTTATTGTTGGCACAGCGTCGCAGACGGTGGGACAACGTTAAACCGACATTGGTTCGATTACAGGCTAGACAGTTGGTTTAACCGTATAATTTTGAACGCTCATTAGATTTTCGCGAATATTCTTCTAGCAGTTAAAAATTATTTAGAACATCTAAAGTCATGATAATATTTCGCTATTATAACTGGAAAGAAGTTTGGCCCATTACGGTCGCTGGTAATAACATAATTTTCTATGCAATCCACTGAGCTTCCCATTCTATCAAAATAGACAAATTTCGTTCGCAACGCATCACACCTCTATAGATTGTATATTATTTTTTATCTCCATTTAATCATTTTAAGCTATACCAGCAGGAGTAAGTTTTACTTCAAATTTGAACACAGAAACACAGTTGGTCCAATGCTGTTTTAACTCTTCCTTTAACAATTTCACATTCATGCGAAAACTACCTGAATTTTGGAGAGGAGACAAACCAAATCCCATGTTTCATGAGTGTAAGATCCACATTCGCTAAATTTCCACGTACTTTCCTTTCTCAAAATCTGGCGCCCTTAGCTCACACAGTGGTGGGGGGGGGGGGGAGGGGTGTTAAACATACACGACATGTGTGGCCAGTCTAACATGTCAGCCGTGACACTTTTTACATGGACATCTGATCCGTGTTTTCACAGTAAATCCCCGTACAGGAGGCCGGCGGCTTACTGTTAGCTGATCCTTGTGGTATGACCGATTAACATCAGTCCTAATTAGTGGTCACATTTCCACATTTCGTTTGCGCGCCGTATGTGTGTTGATTCCCATTACGAAAATTAACGAATTTATCAGAATAGACCTATACCACATAATATTGTTTTTAATTTGATACTATATAGCTATGCCATAGAACATTTTTGTTAAAGATTTCCTACTATTGGAAAGTATTAAAACAACCAGAATATGATTATATCGTATTGAAATCATCTGAAAATATGGGGTAGAATATTGCTCTGTGAAGTTATAACGCAGCTTCTCTGAAAAGCAAGTTGTGTTATTTTAGATTTGCTCAAAAAATATTAGATATAGAAGCGGTTACTTAATTTTGGCCCTACGCACCAAAATATTGGAGAGATAGTATCATATTATATTACTATACTACAAGCTGGCTTCCCAGCAAACACGAAACATTCAACCTGAGATGGACTGGAATAATGTTGGATCAGCACATCCACGCTAATAAATGATAGATTGTTTTGACTCATTAATATGCCATCATCATCATAGTTAAATGTAATTCACTCAAAACCCACGAAAATAGCACCAGGGAAGAAATTTCGATATTCACAAAACCCAGCCCGGTGTCCAGCTCACTCGAGGCGGGAAGGCATGGCTTAACCTCTGACCTTTACCGTAATGTTAATGAGCGGCCCGGGAACCGTTTGAATATTCATGAGAATGGCGGCCAATGACAAGGCGGTCAGTGACCCCTGTGACCTGACAGGACGACCCAGCTGTTTGGTTTGTGAGCGATATAGCGGTTTTATTACAGAAGGAGGTGACGCGCAGGGAAATCTGCTACACCATTCCACATCTGTATTGTTATTGTGTATTATGCCCTGTTAATATGTGTAGACCTAGGCTTTTTTATGATGATTTATTAGAAAATATAATTTGCAATATAACATGGGTCATATCATTAGATACGAGTTCATTATATAGGCTTATGCATTTCGGTGAACGGCATTCTGATATTACAGGCTAGTTCAATTATATTAATAATACATTTAAAAACTGTAAACTGAACAACACCATTTTATAAACCATGTTAATACCCGACATATGTTTATACATATTCATTTACAAATTACACTGGAACTGACCATAATGACAATCACTTAACTGAAAACCATCATCAAAATCTATTTTCTAATAGACTAGCTTTATTTAGGGCTATAGTGGGAATAATGTCATTAACCTACATTAAAAATAGACCACTCAGATAACATCATGATAAATAGAACTGCGGCATTGAATTACGAAACAAATATTTCAAATTGGAGGTTTAAACAAAAGTATTGTCATCCATACAACATAATGTATAGTGTAGTAGAGATTATGTTTTCATGATGTCTCTAAGTTTGTGTGAAATAGAGCTTATTAAAGATATACAATCTAATAGTTATCTCTTAACCACCATATATTTGCTCATATTTTATTGTAAGCTGTGCATTGCGACCTTGAAAAAAAATAAAAGACCATATTGTGTGATAATTATAATGATCTAAGTTTGGCTTTAAACGTACTAATATCATTGGATAGTGAAATGTTTATCGAATAACTTTATTGTAAACACGTGAAATGACGCTTACGTCACTAGCATATAAATTAACCCTTTACCTCCTAGTGACGCATATCAGACATACGTTCAACACACGCGGTTACAAAACATATAGATTATGACAACTGCCGCATTCGTAATATTATGCACAACCAACAAACACAAGGTAATGGCTCAATGTTGAGCTAATGTTGGGCCAGCGTCGTAGACGCTGAGCTAACATCATCTCAACATATGGCCAACACCTCTGCCCAACATTGGGTCAACATCTCGTAATTGCTGGCTGGTGAAAATAATTAATATTTACGGCGTACATGTGATGTAACGTGGGACTGCTGATCCATGACTGAGGTAGGACGTGTCAGGGGCGCGTCCTGAGTCAATCACAGGGACAGACAGCCTGATTCCTCATTCTTCCCGACTTCCCTATGAATTATTCACATCCCTGCGGTTAGTTTTTTCTCGACCGCAGTACGTGTTCAACACACCCCCATCACGCACGGGTCACAAAGGAAATGACGGATTTAACGTCTGAGGGGAATATAATCATCATTAGAAAGAAGGGTAGGAAATGTAACTTTAATTCAAAACGGCTTGTTTGATTACACGACCTCAGCACCATTAATATGTTTGTGAATTATAATGTATAACTGGTATTTAACCTTTCTGATACCCTTATCATTTTTATTTGCCTTGATAAATAAATTGCTGATGTAATCCCCCCTCAATATGAGTAAAACTACCCGGAAATTATCAAAATATAAAAAAAGTGGAATCTTACTGTGATATGGTAGGCTATTTGTTAGTCAATTCATATTAAAAGGTATGTTATTTGGCTTAAATAGATACTAGTATAGACTTAGTACAGACTATGATCTTACTATTTGCTTAATTGTTAGGTGTTAAAGAGACAATTAAAATATTACATAAAATATCTTTTTAAAATCATTAAGCTGAGAAAGTCGTGGAAGATATGTTTTTATCAAAGCTCTCTGTCAAATTTATACAGCCTTTTCTAATTGTTTAGTTTGTATGGTATATCCATGTGACTAAATGAGTGTTGTTAGGATGTAAATTATTATTATATTTATACTCATCCATTTTCTCGCTAGTAAAGTTTATGTCCCGAATGTAACTAAATTGTAAGTGCAACTAATATAAACCCTTGCGCGTTTTTTTCATTTATTTGAAGCTGATATTTGCTAACGCAATTTCAGCTTCAAATGAATGGAAAAAAATTTTGGTGAAAAATTGACACCTGCTAAATTGAGTTGTTAAATTTACTGATCATCTGCCACAAAATATGCTATCAATCTGCGTGGCAATTGATTTGGTTTGAACATTGTTTATAAATGTATATATAGGGTGCCAAGGGTTAATGACAAGGCCAGAATTCACTGTTTGATAGACACATAAAGAAACAAACCTCTGGCGAAAAAAACAATCAGGACATATCGTCATCCTGGAAAAGAAAGGGTGTATCCCCAGCAAACACGAGACGTTGACTCAAAGTTGGTTTAATGTTGGGACAACGTCGCATGTCTCGTGTTTGCTGGGATATCTGTCACTTTGCGAAGTGGGAGATATACCTTTACAAGGGGATGATATCTGATCAGACACGGAACAGACGAACTCTGCCAGAAAGAGTGAGTGATTAATATGAAATGATTATGAATGTTTATAGGTTCAAGTCGTGTAAGATAATATCTTACAGTGTGTTATGACATATAGAGATTATCCCCCCGGGGCTTAAAGTGTCCTAGCTGCACTCAACTGAGACGCCGGCGGAACACTTTAGCTTCAAGGGAATGTTACAACGAGTAAAGTACGTCATATACAGAATTTATTGTATTGAAGTATTGCTAATCTGAACTCTATACCGTCATCAAACTTTATAAAGTTATTTACTCTGATAACTGAATAATTGAATTACAGATATTTACCTCAATCATCCGACATCGCATCAGTCCGAATTCCGATATTGTAATACATTGATAGATTTATGACTAAAAATTATTTACATATATCTATACTGGGTACAAAATGAAGAATAACATAATTGGTTGCTTTATATAAAGTCAGTAATCCAGATCATAAATTGGATCCGTAAATCCTACTGATTGTTCTTCAAAATGTAGAGATAAATGCACATTTAACATTTTTGGCATGGTTTGCAAAACAAATTCAGCCAGGTGACATAATAATATTATCGGTCTCATAGTCGAATATGACATTATATTTATAATGTTCATACTTTGTTTATTTAATATTAGAAAAAGGGATTGAAATACTTTTAGATTTACTTTTCACAAGGTGATTTAGTTTCTCATTTAAAATAATATGACGAAGTTCACATTAATTAATTTTACAACTGAACTAAGAAGGCTCACGTTTATATTTTATTGTGTATATTAAAATGGGCCTTTGGCACTATATGGTGCTCACAATAATTTGCTTTATAACTCACATTGAATTTTGGCTTAACCCTTTCAGTGCGGGTACCCTCTTTAAACGTCAGAATCTGACGTCTGTATACGTCAGATTCTGACGTATAAAGACGGTCCACGCATTAAAAAATAAAAATATTCCAAACGATCGTAGACCCATAACATGGGTATTCAAATGAATCAAAATGACCCAACTACGAAGGTTTATGATGATTTCAAACTGAAAAAAGCCCTTTGGTCTCCATGGTGTATGCAAAAAAAATTGCGTTGAAAGGATTGATGAACATATAGGTAGACGTCTGCCTGTACAACAATTCAATGGTCGTGTCTGGTGACATAATGTATAGGTCTATTATGACGTAACCGATTCACTTATCCAGTTATCCACATACGAGCCATTAATAGCTCATCATTAAGTCACGTTTTAGCTAGTTCACATATAAATTTGCATTTTAAATGACGTAGTCTACAATATACATGTGACAATGCAGACAGAAGCATATTAAGAAAGACACCTTCAGGCAACATTGTTATAATTATTTAAGACGTCCTATAAAATTTAATTTAATTGATTAAATGATAAGGGCCTACATAGCTAAAATTCAAATATAAAAAAAGTCATAAAATTAAAAGTAATCAAGATTTTTCGAAAACAAATTTTATTTTATGAAACAGGACCGTCACATCTACTAAAAATCAATTTTAAGAAAATGTACCCCTTATGCCTTTTTTGTGTGGCAGGTAGCAAATGTTGACTTCTTCTATAATTTGATTGTTTTAGAATAATATTCTAAAACAATCAAATTATAAAAGAAGTCAACATTTGTTACCTGCCACACAAAAAGGCGTATGGGGTACATTTTTGTTCAAAATATGATTTCTTCTGTTATTGCCCATTACATTGAGTTGTGTACATGTAGAAAGAGAAACTGTGGTCAGATTATGCCGTGTGGTCATGAATCAGCCGGTGGCGTGTCAAATGACGGAGCCCTCTGCCGATCAACCATTCAACTAGACCACAATTACCCAGGAGCGCTGATCGGCGGCAAATTAGCGCGCATGCTCCCGCGACGGCGCAGAGGCCGTGTGGCGGCGGGAGCATGCGCTGCGCATGGGCAAGCGGCGCGGTATCACTCCAGAGATAGGGGACGTCTCGTTCACTACGTGTTGGATTAATGACTGGCCAACGTCGCAGACGGTGGCCCGTCATTAACCCAACACTGGATGAACGTCTCATGCGTGCTGAGGTGCTGTAGGTCTCTATATATATTTTTTAGCTCGCATTTAAATATCAACGGAATGACGGACGGAGATGAGGCCACTGGTTTGTCACAGAAAATTATTGGACACAATAAGTAGCTTGCGAAAAATCGGTCAATACGGTCTACAAACTCACCTATCCAAAACCACAGTAATTAACCATTCAAACACTCTTGTTTGTTTGTGTAATATAGCATATTTTAAATATCTCACATCCAAGACAAAGCGGTATAATCCATCATATACACACGTGATCATTTTATTTCCTTTCCACTTAGAGGTATAATACACACATTATGTAATATGTTAATTGCAATACTGCTGTGTTAAGCTAAAATACAATAATTGCGTAAACTTTCAGGTAACCAGTTAATGCATTTTGGTTTGCGTTCTATCAATTTGCTTTCATTTAGAGGCGAATACACAAAAAACATGAGACAGAATACTGCTCAGTATGTAATAGTAAATTAATGTTTAGTTTTTTTATTGTGCTCCTGTCACACACACATCCAAAATCGACATATCGCCTCTTTGGAAATGAAAGGGTGCATCTGCCACTTACACCCTTTCCGATCGAAGGGGACGGTATACGTATAGCAATTATTAATTTCAGACCGACTCACTGCAGATTATTCTGCTCGCTATTAATAATATGGATCAATACTACTACTTATTTTTAGCCATACATGATAATTTTAAGTGACATAAAATCAAATAATTTATTATAAATCATAAATAAATTGAAAAATCATTCATAATAAATAATACTAAAAATACAAATTCGGTCAGCATTTTCAATTATTGAATCAATGATTCAATATAACTACATCATATATATCGTATGCATGCATGCGACTTGACCTTTAATAAACAGGAGATACTTGATTGAATGAATCAATGCAAATTAATGATTCAATCGTCAGAATTTTTTTTATCCCTATGCTTTAAAATTGACATCAATCGGTATGCGGCCCCAGCAAATAGCTAGCCGGCCGTAATACAGCATTGTGTAAAAAGGTGGACGTCGAGAATTAGATTATTTCTAATATTTCAGCGACTTGTGAACATATCCCTTAATCATGTTAATAGTGATAATTTACAAATAAAATAATTATTGTCTTACTCTAGCATACTGGAGAAGCACACATCAGTACAACTTCTCGGGGATAGGAGATTCAACAAATAATATGTGATGGTTAAGACCATTGCCATATTTTCCTGCAGCATGCAATCACTGCGAATGCTGCATGGCCAGAGTGCACTCACAGGTCTGGCATCTCATTATCTTGGCGGACCAAAGTACATTTGAGTTATGCTGGAAACAGTCACTAAATGTCCCACCGAGCTACATTTGAAATTCCTGGAAAAAGTGACAAAATATCCCACCTGGACATTTATCAAACATTGTAATGTATCAAAGAAGGTTGAATAGTTAATTATCAATATCTTGGTTAAACGTTTAAAACGCGTCTCTGCGTGAGCTTTCTGAAAGTTCTGATATACTTCGTACGGTTGAGTGCATGTACATATGCAAACAGTACTACACGTTTAATGTGCATAAAAACTGACTATCAGTCAGATTAACCACTTAAATACATATACAAATAGGACAGTCTTCGTGATTTATATCAGGTTACCGGTCTCAGCGGTTTGAAAGAAACAAAAATGTTTCTTCCCTATCCACGTGTGAAAGTCAGTATTGTGGGGAGCTTCCGTGACCGAGAGGTAGCGTGCTCTGCCTCAGACCGCCAGGGCTCGAATTTCGAATCCTGTGTCTGGAGGACAGTGTCATCACAATCATCTCACCATCCTCAGGAGGTTCTCCTGGACCAGTTTAGCCTATATGTGCACAAAGGTGGCCTAAAGCCCGATTGATATTTGTCACATGCAACAAAGCACATCGAACTGTTCATTTCGCTGTATTTAGATCCCCAACAGCATATATTCCAAATAAAGACAGACATCCAGACAGACAGACAAACATGCATAGCCATCAAACACAAAACGTTCACCAACTAGTTTACTATTAGGCCACCCGTCTCTGACGATAGCCCAACATTAACCTGATATTGGTCTGTGATCAAAAAAAGCATACGTAGGCGCTACCCAACAAACACAAAACATTTGTATAACATTTGTACATTGTCAGCCCAACGTCGTCGACGTTGGTCCAGCATTGTACAAATGTAATACAAATGTTTTGTGTGTACTGGGTAGGTGGGCAGCACTGCAGTGAAAAGTTAAAAAAACCGTATCTGCTTACTTTTCACGTAAGCAGTTACTGCCTTTTGACTTAGTATAACAGAGCAGTCAGACGTTGACATAGGGTCACATGAGACATTAACACACATGCACTGAGAATGGCGCCTCTCACAAGGCGGTGGACAAGGTGCTCCCCATTCAGAGATTCCATCAAAGCCTTCGACCCTCTTCTGTCAAACAGCGGGTGGGGAGGGACGTGTACACTGAGCACTGATTCTCCCTCCATTGTTGATGTTCACACAATCACATACAATCACTCACAACCTCCTTCAATTCTTTATGTGCTGATGCTGCATTCATGTACCTAGGACAAGGTACATCGTCTAGATCAATTAGAAAGTGCTGGATATTGAATCTGGTGAAACTATTTTCTACAACGTGTCTTCCATAATACGTTGTCATTGTCTTTATCCTCAAATTATCACCTATGTGTTTTTTTGTTTTGTTTTGTCACTTTATGTTTTCTTTATAAAGTATTGGGATAGATACACACTGCCAGATAAAGCCAAAAGGCAATATCTGCTTACTTTGAAAGTAACTGATTACCACATTAAAATTCTTGAACATTTACAGAGTGTGTGTTATAGAAAAAAACGATGTGGGCATCTCAAACTAAAGGTAACTGTACCCCTGGTGATATTTATATGTTGCATAAAACACCATATCATATTATATATCTACTGATTATGACTCCTTATGACCTATCCATCACGGCACATGTTTTAAAACTTTGACCATTTATCTGCTAATGAAAAAAGCTCTAAAAAAATAATTTTATAAACAATGATAGAACTCATCTAGAGGTGAGAAATGGGTGGGAAGTGACGCAGAAATTCACAGTCAAATAATTTAGTTGGAATTTTCGGGAAATTAAATTGCTAACCTTGGTACCTAGATGCTTCAGAACACACCGTTTTATAAATAGAAGTGCATAGTGATATATGTAATGTGTTAGACAGTTAGTAATCATGGTAATGTCACGCCCCAGCAAGTACGTGGCGTTACCAAAATGCTATATTAATGTTGGCCCATCATCTACGACGCTAGACCAACATTAAAACAACATTGGGTGAACTTTTTGTGTCTGTTGATGCATCACTGGTGTGCGAGTCAACAACAGCCAAACATTCTATAAATCAGTGAAAACCTGACAAACACTGCCCCGCCTCTGACTTATATATCATCACATAGTGACACAGGGCAAAGAGGTGGGGGTCAGTGACTGGTCAGTGTGTGTGACTGAGTCAGGTACTAAACAGAGGGGGGGGGGGCGATATATAACGGGAAGTATAGGTTTGGAGATGGTTAGAGAGGCTTTATGATTCAGGAAAATGTCATGGCCCTGGATGGATGAATGAATCATGTACACCATACTAAATGGTGAACACGATGCAATCAAGTATCAGAAGTGAGTGAGTGAGTGAGTGAGTGAGTGAGTGAGTGAGTGAGTGAGTGAGTGAGTGAGTGAGTGAGTGAGTGAGTGAGTGAGTCAGATATGTTGATTGTTTACTGCACCAAAAGATTCCACTTTGTAAATCATTGGTTCCAATTTGTTAAGGAAAAGGGCTCTCAGAGCCAGTTCTTAACACCAGATATTAAAATAAAAGGACTGTCAGAGCCAGTTCTTAAAACCAGATATTACAAGGAAAGACCAGAGCCAGTTCTTAACACCAGATATTAAAATAAAAGGACTGTCAGAGCCAGTTCTTAAAACCAGATATTACAAGGAAAGGTCAGAGCCAGTTCTTAACACCAGATATTAAAATAAAAGGACTGTCAGAGCCAGTTCTTAAAACCAGATATTACAAGGAAAGGTCAGAGCCAGTTCTTAACACCAGATATTAAAATAAAAGGACTGTCAGAGCCAGTTCTTAAAACCAGATATTACAAGGAAAGGTCAGAGCCAGTTCTTAACACCAGATATTAAAATAAAAGGACTGTCAGAGCCAGTTCTTAAAACCAGATATTACAAGGAAAGGTCAGAGCCAGTTCTTAACACCAGATATTAAAATAAAAGGACTGTCAGAGCCAGTTCTTAAAACCAGATATTACAAGGAAAGGTCAGAGCCAGTTCTTAACACCAGATATTAAAATAAAAGGACTGTCAGAGCCAGTTCTTAAAACCAGATATCACAAGGAAAGGTCAGAGCCAGTTCTTAAAAACAGATATAAAAAGGACTGTCAGAGCCAACTCTTGACCAGATATTACAAGAAAAGGTCAGAGCCAGCTCTTAAAACCAGATATAAAAAGGGCTGTAAGAGCCACCTCTTCAAACCAGATATTACAAGAAAAGGTCAGAGCCAGTTCTTCAAACCAGATATAAAAAAGGACTGTCAGAGCCAGCTATTCAAACCAGATTTTACAAGAAAAGGTCAGAGCCAGTTCTTCAAACCAGATATAAAAAAGGACTGTCAGAGCCAGCTCTTCAAACCAGATATTACAAGAAAAGGTCAGAGCCAGTTCATAAAACCAGATATAAAAAGGGCTGTCAGAGCCAACTCTTAAAACCAGATATTACAAGAAAATTTCAGAGCCAGCTCTTAAAACAACAAATAAAAAAGGGCTGTCAGAGCCAACTCTTAAAACCAGATATTACAAGAAAATGTCAGAGCCAGCCCTTAAAAACAGATATAAAAAAGAACTGTCAGAGCCAACTCTTAAAACCAGATATTACAAGAAAAGGTCAGAGCCAGCTCTTAAAACCAGATATAAAAAAGGATTGTCAGAGCCAGCTCTTAAAACCAGTTATTACAAGAAAAAGACTGTCTGATACATCTCTCAAACCCTATATTAAAAAAGGACTGTCAGATCCAGCTCTTAAAAGCTGAGATTAAAAGAAAAGGGATGTCAGATTCAGCTCTAAAGACCTGATATTAAAAAAAGACTTTCATAGTCAGCTTTTAAAACCAGATATCGAAAAAGACTCTTAGATCTTAAAAGAAAAGCACTGTCAGAGCTAACTTGTATAACCAGATATTAAAAAGGACGGTTAGATCCAGCTCTTCAAACCAGATATTCAAAGAAAAGGACTGTCAGAGCCAACTCTTAAAACTTGATATTAAAATAAAAGGACTGTCAGATCCAGCTTAAAAGAAAAAGGACTGTCAGATCCAGCTCTTAAAAGCAGATATAAAAAAGGCTGTAAGAGCCAACTCATATAACAAGATAGTAAAAAGGATTGTCAGATCAAGCTCTTAAAACCAGATGTTAAAAGAAAAAGTACGAGAGCCAGCTCTTAGAACCAGATAATAAAAAAGGACTGTCAGATTCAGCTCTTGAAAGCAGATATTAATAGAAAACGACTGTCAGAACCAGCTTTTGAAACCAGATGTTAAAAGAAAAAGTACGAGAGCCAGCTCTTAGAACCAGATAATAAAAAAGGACTGTCAGATTCAGCTCTTGAAAGCAGATATTAATAGAAAACGACTGTCAGAACCAGCTTTTGAAACCAGATGTTAAAAGAAAAAGTACGAGAGCCAGCTCTTAGAACCAGATAATAAAAAAGGACTGTCAGATTCAGCTCTTGAAAGCAGATATTAATAGAAAATGACTGTCAGAACCAGCTTTTGAAACCAGATGTTAAAAGAAAAAGGACGATGTGAGCCAGCTCTTTAACCCGATAAAAAAAATAAACAGATACAGCTCTTATATAAACCAGATATTGAAAAGAGCCAGACCTTAAAACTAGATAACAAAAGAAAAGAACTGTCAGATCCAGCTCATGAAAGGAGATTTGTATTTTCGGTTGCAGTTATTCCTGTTAACACACAACTACTTGTTTGTCACCCCACCACATCAAAATGAATAACAAAGCACCTGATATCATAATCTATATTAAGCTAAGGTGAAAACTCAGAACCTGTTTGTTGTCATTATAAAATATTATGTCTTGTATTTAATACATTGTATTAAACATATACCAAGTGATACCCAGCAAACAAGAGACATTGACCCAAGGTTGTTTTAATGTTGGGCCGACGTCGTAGACGGCGGGCCAACATTGGACCAATCTTGGGTCAAAGTCTCGTGTTTGCTGGGGATGCGTACTAATGACAGGGGAGCGTGAATGATTAAACTAATGTTGAGAACCCGATAAACACAAGACATTGGACCAATGCTGGTTTAATGTTGGCTCAGCGTCTCTGTCACTGGACCTACATTAAACCAACATTGGATCCTAGTATTGTGTTTACTGGGACATAGGTACTGCTAGAGATACTGTTACTCCGCCGTGCAAAGCCAAAAGCCAGTATCTGCTTATTTTGCAAGTAACAAATTACCAAATTTGGACAATAGTACAATATTTCAGTGTATTCATGGACACGAAGATTCATAAACACTATAAAATGTGGTATATAGCTTTATATTATTATAGCTCTACGCCTTAAATGTTTGTATTGTTAAACAAATAGACCCCTGGAAGCCCTAGTGTCACATTTGACATTCTGGCTGCCACCGGTCGAAATGTGATTAGTCCCATTTTTGGTTTGGCTAAATTATAAACAATAAGTTGAGTGTAACATAAATTGCAGGATAATGAATAATAAACTAAATTGTTCACAATGTTCACAATATATTTATATAGTGAACATTGTGAACAACTTATTTTCAGCCCAGAGAATAGCTTTATATTGCCAAATTGGGTAATATAAAATACAAATACAGAACATAGGCCTAAAAAATCGTACCTAAATGAACACCAAAAAGAACAGTGAAATATGTTGGTATGACGTTGCACCAACGACATATTAAAATATTTTACTGGTTATATTGTTGAATGCCACAGTAATGGGATATAATAATATGCCACCAACCTTAGAATGAGTGCATCAGTCTATATGTCTTATCCAGAAGTATTTCTCTGAGCAGGCTCTTGGTCTGGCATTCCATCTGGAACCGGATTGAGTAGATCCCGGCTCAAACTGCTGAGAAACTGCCAAATATCCATTTTGTTGTGCTCCTCAGCAACACGTCTAAGCAGTGTGACTCCACCCTGACTCTCTGCAGGCATGTATGGAAAATAAGCGCGAAACCTCACTCACATATCTCTCTGTGAATTTTCCCACACTCGCGTCTGCCGCATCCTGCAAAATGTAACACACAGACATAATAGGTGCCCCAGAAGTAAGTGACTGGGGTGCCCAGGTAGGGTGATAGGTCACACCCCACCCCCGATCACCTGTCTTACCTGCCTGTAATAACCCCTCACAACTGAAGCGTGCGTTATCACAATAACCGCGCGAGGGGCAGTGACTAACCACCAGGTGCTGATCACTGGGGGTTACAAGGCGTTCACGTCACCCTAGCCCGGGGGTTACACTTACATATTATATACAGAGATACAGGAGTGGTTACTTGTAACATAGTGTGTTATATCTAGTTGTGTAAGACTTTAAAATTAACACTTTCATTTAATTTGATGTGTTCAGAATGAGCGATTCTTATTTGGCAACTGCATCAATCTCAGTCTTAAGAGCAGCGCTCGGTCTGATTTTAAAACCAGAGATGGACTAATTTCAAATTTTGTTTATTTTTGTTTTCTGTTCTGCAAAGTAACTTGATAAATAAGCAATTACTTTTTCAGTAAGCAGTAACTGCTGACTGAAAAAGTGAGCAGTTACTGCCTATCAGCTCCACACGGCAATATTCAACGCGCAGATTAAAGCGAAATTTTATGAGTGTTAGAGGTATCGTACTTGGATATGCGATCTTCTGTGAGCTTATCTGATGCTAGTTATTCCTCGATTTGTAACTAATACCTCGCTGCTTCGCCTTTCTAGTCGGCACCTGGTCATCCCACCCCGGTCTTCCCAGGAAAGACACTGGGGCCGGGGTAGCACCCCGCCGGTGTCACCGGACATCTGAAACTGTTGGGGTAGGAAAATTGTGCAGCAATAATCGGCTGGTTGACCTGTGGTCACTGGCGGTCAGCCCGCGCTGTGGGCAACCGCTGATGGGAAGCTCAGGCATGCCGCCTCCACCCGTCATCAGTCATGCGGCTATCATGCTCAGGTATTGTAAGTTGTCAGGTCGCCCCATTGTCTACCTGACATCGGCAATATTAATATTGCGCCGGGACACCTTTGGCGACCTTTCTCACCGGGCTGGGAAGGGGAAGGGGGCTGAGGGGGGCTAGTCTCCCTCGTCAAGAATGCCGCGCCGTGTTGACGAGCTCTGGGGAGCGTGCAGCACGGGGCTGCACGACGCTGCCAGATGATACGGCCCAATAATGGGCCACCAAGTGAACAATTATCAGCGATTATAGCCCAGTAATGAGCCGACCACTTGGGCTGGACACGTGAGGCTGTGGTCAGAAACTAGGGGGGGGGGGGGGGGGTTCCAGCAACAACATGCGCATATTTAAAAAAGTTGTAGTAATGTTGGTCGACGCTGCAGGCGTTGGACCAACATTACTTCAACATTAGATGTGTTTGTTGGAATTATGAGCTCTCTGGGTTTAGTTTGCAGTTAATGCTGGGCCAGCGTCGCAGACCGTGAACCAACATTACTCCAAAATTAGATGTGTTTGCTGGGATTATGGACTCCCTTGGTTTTGTTTGTCACCCATCAAACACGAGCCGGTGTCGAATTAATGCTGGGCCAACATCGCAGACGGTAGACCAACAAAAAGCCAGCAATGGCTTTGCTGGCATCACTCACTCATGGGATATAGGCAATCATATGGAGTAAACAACACAAATGAACCGTGTATATTTATACAAAAGTATATAACCTTTATTATAATTCGGTTCAAACTTTCTATATGTTTGTTGTTTACAGACACACAAAAGATGACAGAACCTGATTCAATTCAACTTATTGTCAGCGCTGCTCTTCAAAGCCAAAAGACAGTAGCTGCAGTAACTCACTCATAAATTCCGGCGATCACGTTAATGACGGCCTCGTCGCGATATTGACCCACGGTGCTGAAAATTGGTCTAAGATCACTCACTTATAAATTATAGTGCTAATTATAAGGCCTACCCCTTTGTATTTCTGTTTTTATTGTTCTTACCAGTGATCTAGAAGAAGAGGCAATAGTAAAAACACGTTTAACACCCACATCACATATTTCTACCATAAACCATTTTGAATACAATTATGAAAGAAAACGACAATTATGACCAAGCGTCGTATGATAGAAAATAATTGTTTCTAGAAATAATATGTCACATAAACTACTAGTATTATTTTGTATTCAGCCATATAAGGTGTATTGACTCACATTGTATCAAAAACAAAGTAGTGTTAACAATGTAAACAGTAAACAATCTTACGGTGAATTTCCGCTTCATTCTTCTGAATATATGAATCATTGTGCGTGATATGCATGTAGATAGTAAAGTATAGTTTCTATGACCGTGAGGGTTAACTATGTTTCGTCAGTCAGTCCTCCGTCAATTATCACCGTCACGCTCTGTGCACAAAACTTTTGTACTGACCCCCCCCCCCCTGATAGTCGCGCTAATTGGCGTCACATGTATTGTTTCTGATCACTGATAGCAGAAGATCAAAGCTGCTTGACCACGAGAAAACCGCATCCCATATTCTTCATCCTATATACAATTTGTCTGAAAACATTATTAACACAATAGTAAATTGTAAATTTGTTGGTTGATT
>OZ024908.1:24052753-24062753 GCA_964017125.1 Flabesymbios commensalis | reverse complement strand
CACCCTATATATTTATACTGGATGATTGATATTTTCCAGGTGTCTTTTGTCCGAGAATTGGTGAACCGATATTACGTATATTAGAAGGCGCCAAATGGCTAGGTCACCACAACCTGACCTTTATAACCAACAAGATAATGTGGTTATCTTGGCCAACATCAAATCATCTGCATAAAGCCGATTTAATGTTGGCCAAGCGTCTCAAATGCTGACCCAACACTAACAAGTTGTTGGAGAGATATATTTTGTCGGTTATTTCTCTCATGGAACTGGGCGTCACGGAGCTGATTTTACAGACCAGTATACTACTTGCTACCAGTACTAACAACTCGGATTAACCCCCATTGATTGCATTTTACTTGAGAATAGTCTGGACCCACGTATATATAGAGTGAGCGCTTCCAGATCATTCCCCAAACTAATCAATTAATGCGTCATCAAAACAGAACAGAAAATAAATAAATAAATGACCAATATATCAAAGCCGACACCTAAACGGTCAATTTCTATATATGAATATTATGACGTGAACATAGCTTTCTATTTTATTTATAAACCAGATCAGGCGCATGACGCAGCTCTTTTAAAAGAAGAAAATACTACAGCTACGTTGGCGTTTATTGCGTCAGAGTTACGTAGACGAAAGTTTATAAAGAGCTTAGATCTGCCATGAAAAGCTAAACGCCAGAAACTGTTTACATTTCAAGTAAGCAGTTACTGTTTTCGGGCTTTGCAGAGCAGATTCACTACACATTGCAACCAGAAAAGCATATTGTGTGTAAACCAATGTTGTGCCAGTTTCGCAGACTCCGGCCCAACATTGGCTATACGTTATGACAAAGAGGCAAAGAAATCTGCCCGACCGATGTGTTTTTCTTCTCTGTGTTTCTGGCCTGTTTGTGAATGGCCTTGCCTTCAGGGCCTGGTCTGTGAGCCGTACCCCAGCAAGGAGGAGACATTGACCTAATATTGGTTTAATTTTGGTCCACCATCTACGATGTTGGCCCAACATTAAATCAATATTAGGCAATGCCTCGTTGTGCTCACCAACCAAAATGCAATGACTTCTTACTTCTAAAGTAACCAGTTACTGCGAACTGACTTTGCACGGCCGAGTAGCCGGAGTCGGGGGTCGGGGGCAGGGTACTGGGGGTCGGCCAGCTCGCGCCACCAGTACTCACGGGTCACACACGTGGGCACTACACCCATCCACAGATACTCATGCGTGAGTCGCCGGGCCACTTGTAGGTATTAGGTGGGGCAGCATCCACTTACGTCAGAGGTCGTAAGGACCCAGCAAACACAACACGTTGAACCAATGTTGGTTTAATGTTGGCCCACCGTCTACGACGTCGGCCCAACATTAAACCAACATTGGTTCAATGTGTCGTGTTTGCTGGGGAGGGTCAGACAGAAGCGGATAAGGAGGCTACTGACTTAGATCATATACGCCCGCATCACTCTACATCTTGATGCAACGTTAAACCTTCATATCCGTTAGTTTAAAACAGAAAAATTATAAATCGTAAAGGTAGTATACAATGTGAAGTGTGTGTGCCAATACATCAATATTATTTCGTTGACTTATCCTTTTAATGTCGTTTATCGTGTGTCTCTCTTATTGTGATCTGCATAATATTATTATGGGATGATAGGGCGCCATTGGGTAGCACAGCACAGCCGTTTGGGGTGTGATCTTTCCCTCTAATTGGGCGCCAATGGGTAGCATTAGATTCAGCACTCTTCTACCTGCTTTTAATTTCTATATATTTTCTAACTGGTAGTCTTTTTAGTGATACAGGACAACAAATGTGAAAAATATGCATACATGATAATTCGAATAAAAAAAAATAGCACGTTTTCACTACACTTGAAATTAAAATTCGCCGTTGTGAATTCGACTGTGAGTCAAACTGATGAGACGATTCTGCTGCTGCTGGGATCACGTTTACAGCCCCACCTTTTGTCCCCGGGCTAGCAGATTTAGCTTCCCCCCCCCCCACTCCACCCCACATTTACCCTCAGGGATCAGTACTAAGCAGCTGTCAGTTGTGCGAGGTGCTCCAGAGTTTTTCAGATGCGCTCTCAAAAACTGACGTAAGTCAACAAACAGAGAGACAGCAGTCCTGGCAGCGAACTCCTGTAGCGGCTCTTCGACCGGCATAAGCCAGTGGCGTGACGCTGGTCCAGCGCTGGCTCGACGTCAAGACGTCGAGCCAGCGCTGAAACAGCGTCACTGTAAATCTCTCGGATGGGCAAACCTGGATTCCCACTACTAACAGAATCCGGCACGCACACACCAGTAACGTATACCATCAGTGATCCAGGCTAGGGGGATCACTATGTCCGATTAGAGTGATAGTCATCGTGATACTGCTCTGCCCCTGTTTAGGCTAAATGGGTACAATACTATATACCCACATTCATTCATTCATTCATTCATTCATTCATTCATTCATTCATTCATTCATTCATTCATTCATTCATTCATTCATTCGTTCATTCATTCATTCATTCGTTGTTCATTCATTCATTCATTCATTCATTTATTCATTCATTGTTTCATTCATTTATTCATTCATTCATTTATTCATTCATTTATTTATTGATTCATTCATTCATTTATCATTCATTTATTCATTCATTAATTCATTCATTTATTCATGTATATTTTACAATGAGGGATATGTATTACATCACATTACGATTTTATAAGATGTGCTATATATATAATGGACTCTAACAGCAAGAAAACTTGTTTTCTCAGGTTTTACCACTAACAAAATTATCTGTTCCTTAAAACAATTTCAACAGATTTGATATGTCGATTTTGTCATTTTCCTTAAACTTATAGTCGGGTTGTAAAGTGCCTTTTTCAACATGCCGAAGTCAAGTCATCATGGTTACCTATACATATGTATATGTGTTCTATGTCTCTGTACATTGAAAATTAGCCAGATGACTGCCAAATCCAATGTGTCCATGTGTCAATGTTCTTCTGGTATCATCAATGGGTAAATGTTCTTCTGATATGTTCAATGTGTAAATGTTCTTCCGGTATCATGAATGGGTAAATGTTCTTCTGGTATCATCAATGTATAAATGTTCTTCTGATATCATCAATGTATAAATGTTCTCCTGATATTATCAATGTATAAATGTTCTTCTGATATCTTCAATGCGAAAATGTTCTTCTGGTATTATCAATGTGTAAAAATTCTTCTGATATATTCAATGTGTAAATATTATTCTGGTATCATCAATATGTAAATGTTATTCTGATTTTATCAAATGAATGTGTAAATGTTCTTCTGATATCTTCAAGGCGTAAATGTTCTTCTGGTATCATCAATGTATAAATGTTCTTCTGATATATTTAATGCGTAAATGTTCTTCTAATATCATCAATGTGTAAATATTATTCTGGTATCATCAATGTGTAAAGATCTTCTGATATCATCAGTGTATAAATATAGTATAAACTTATAGTCGGGTTGCAAGGTGCCTTTTTTAACATGCCGAAGTTAAGTCATCATGGTTACCTATACATATGTATATGTGTTCTAGTCTGTACATTGAAAATTAGCCATATGACTGCCAAATCCAATGTGTCAATGTGTGAATATTCTCCTGGTATCATCAATGCATAATTGTTGTTCTGATATCATCAATGTATAAATGTCCTTCTGATATCATCAATGTATAAATGTTCTCCTGATATCATCAATGTATAAATGTTCTTCTGATATCTTCAATGCGAAAATGTTCTTCTGGTATTATCAATGTGTAAAAATTCTTCTGCTATATTCGATGTGTAAATATTCTTCTGGTATCATCAATATGTAAATGTTATTCTGATTTTATCAAATCAATGTGTAAATGTTCTTCTGATATATTCAATGCGTAAATGTTCTTCTAATATCATCAATGTGTGAATATTCTTCTGGTATCATCAATGTGTAAATGATCTTCTGATATCATCAGTGTATAAATATTCTTCCGATATCTTGAATGTGTAAAGTTCTTTGGAAATCATCAATGTGTATATACATCGTCAAGACGTAAATTTTCTTCTGGTATCATCAATGTATAAATGTTCATCTGATATATTCAATGCGTAAATGTTCTTCTAATATCATCAATGTGTAAATATTCTTCTGCTACCATCAATGTGTAAATATTTTTCTGGTATCATGAATGTGTAAATGTTCTTCTGATATCTTCAATGTGTAAATGTTCTTCTGATATCATCAATGTGTAAATATTCTTCTGGTATCATCAATGTGTAAATGATCTTCTGATATCATCAGTGTATAAATATTCTTCCAATATCTTGAATGTCTAAATGTTCTTTGGAAATCATGAATGTGTATATACATCAATGTATATATGTTCTTCTGATATTATCAACGTGTAGATATTCTTCTGCTACCATCAATGTGTGAATATTCTTCTGGTATCATGAATGTGTAAATGTTCTTCTGATGTCTTCAATGCGTAAATGTTCTTCTAATATCATCAATGTGTAAATGTTCTTCTGCTACCATCAATGTGTAAATATTCTTCTGGTATCATGAATGTGTAAATGTTCTTCTGATATCATCAATGTGTAAATGTTTTTCTGGTATCTTCAATGTGTAAATGTTCTTCTGATAAATTCAATGTATAAATGTTCTTCCGATATCTTGAATGTGTAAATGTTTTTTGGAAATCATCAATGTGTAAATATTCTTCTGGTATCTCAATGTGTGAATGTTCTTCTCATATGATCAATGTATAAATGTTCTTCTGCTATCATCAATGTAGAAATGTTCTTCTGGTAACATCAATGTGTAAAAGGTCTTCTAATATCATCAATGTGTAAATGTTCTTCTGATATCATCAATGTGTAACTATTCTTCTGGTATCATCAATGTGTAGATGATCTTCTGATATCAGCAATGTGTGAATGTTCTTCTGGTATCATGAATGTGTGAATATTCTTCTAATATCATCAATGTGCAAATATTCTTTTGGTATCATCAATGTGAAAATGTTCTTCTCGTGTCATCAATCTGAAAAAAATGTTCTTTTAGTATCTTCAATGTGTAAATGTTCTTCTGGGGTCATCAATGTGCAAAATGTTCTTCTGATGTCATCAATGTGTAAATGTTCTTCTGGTATCATCAATGTGTAAATGTTCTTCTGAAATCTTCAAAGTGTAAATGTTCTTCTGGTATCTTCAATCTATAAATGTTCTTCTAATATCTTCAATGCGTAAATGTTCTTCTGATATCATCTATGTGTAAATATTCTTCTAGTATAATCAATGTGTAAATGTTATTCTGATATCATCAATGTGTAAATGTTCTTCTGATATCATTAATGTGTGAATGTTGTTCTGGTATCATCAATGTGAAAATGTTCTTCTGATATTTTGAAAGTGTAAATGTTCTTCTGGTATCTTCAATGTGTAAATGTTCTTCTGATATCTTCAATGTGTAAATGTTCTTTCGGTATCATCAATATGTAAATGTTCTTCTGATATCTTCAAAGTGTAAATGTTCTTCTGATATCTTCAAAGTGTAAATGTTCTTCTGGTATCTTCAATGTGTAAATGTTCTTCTGATATCTTCAAAGTGTAAATGTTCTTCTGGTATCTTCAATGTGTAAATGTTCTTCTGATATCATCAATGTGTACATGTTCTTCTGATATCATCAATGTGTAAATGTTCTTCTGATATCATCAATGTGTAAATGTTCTTCTGATATCATATATGTGTAAATGTTCTTCTGGTATCATCAATGTGTAAATGTTCTTCTGGTATCATCAATATGTAAATGTTCTTCTGATATCATTAATGTGTGAATGTTGCTCTGGTAGCATCATTTTTTAGCTGCTCTTTCGATATCATTAATGTGTCAATGTTCTTCTGATATCATCAATGTGTAAATGTTCTTCTGGTATCAAAAATGTGTAAATATTCTTCTGATATCTTCAATGTGTAAATGTTCTTCTGATATCATCAATGTGTAAATATTCTTCTAGTATCATCAATGTGTAAATGGTCTTCTGATATCATCAATGTGTAAATGTTATTCTGGTATCTTCAAAGTGTAAATGTTCCTCTGATATCATTAATGTGTGAATGTTGCTCCGGTATCATCATTTTTTAGCTGCTCTTTCAATATCATGAATGTGGCAATGTTCTTTTGATATCATAAATGTGTAAATGTTCTTCTGGTATCAAAAATGTGTAAATGTTCTTCTGGAATCATCGATTTGTAATTGTTTCTTCTGATATTATCAATGTGTAAGAAACTAATGTGTATCACTACCAGCCTTGTAGAAGACACTGTCCTGTGTTCTTCTTCCGATCAAATCTAAAAAACAAAAACAAAAAAATATCTGCTACTTTACTAAATGAAAGATACAACATTAATACCTACTATAGGTAACGAAACCCCCCACACCCACTCAAACACACACACTTTCAGAAAGAGTAATTATGCTTTCTTGCAAACAATATTAATTACATATTATTAAACACGAGACGTTGATCCTATGCAGGTTAAACGTTGAACAGCGTCGTAAACGGTGAGCCAGCATTAGACAAACATAATTATGGTATAAAATCATATGTATCCACTTTTTCTGCGCGATTTTAAGATCGTCCACAACCATTTTTTAAATATGGATGTCATGGGGGACAAGGCAACACACAGTGCCCAGTGCTGGCTCCACACTCACCCAAGGTATTTGACGTTGGCACAACGCTGAGCCAACATGAAGCCAAAGTGACGGTCTTCAACCAAAGGAACAAACACGAGCTGTTTTTGATAGTTGGCAGACCATGTACAAGTAGACCCCCCCCCGGGGGCATAGCATCACCCCACCCCCTGATTCAGTACCCCACTATCGATCACCACCACCAGTACCACACCTGACAACCCAGCAAACACGAGACGTTGAACCACTGTTGTTTTGATGTTGGGCCAGCGTCGCAGACGGTGGGCCAACAATAAACAAACACTGGTTCAAGGTGTCGTGTTTGCTGGGCACGCAACACACTGATTACACTGGTCACCACAGGGTATCACAGGTGACACAGATACTGCCGGCAAAGCAAAAGGCAGTAACTGCTTACTTGAAAAGTAAGCAGTTGCTGCCTTTTGGGCTTTCCATGGCAGTATATATACCCGCAGCAGCAAAACATGTTTATTTTCTGCGTCATTTAAAAAAATCATTGCTACTAGAAAACTAAGTGAATAGCCTTTGCATTTTGGTTTCGTCTGTGCTCATACATTCAGGACCAGGACCAGGACCGAGGACGGTGAAATTATTCAGAAGACACATGACACAAAAGTTGATTGCTGGTAGTCTTGGGGCTTGAGTTTCCCCAGGATATTGAATATCTACCAGTGAACGGAAATAAAAAGTTTAGTTTATGTTTCTTTTTTTAATTTGCAAATATTGATGTTTATACACACATTTCGTTCCCAATAAGTGCGATTTAATAGTTTCATATAGTTTCACATATCTTTGGTAATTAACCCTTTTAGCGCGGGGAACGTCTTTATACGTCGGAATATGTAGACGTCAGATTCTGACGTATAAAGACGGTCCCCCTGCTGAAAGAATTAAAATATTTAAAATGGCTGTAGACCCAGGTATTCAACAGAAGCAGTAAGAGCTAATAAAGACATTGATAATGATTTTAATTAAAAAAAACCGTTGGTATCCATGGCTTAAGCAAAAATATTTCAGCATTGTAAGGATTGACATATCAGATTTGTTCTGCACTACAAACCCAAAGACAACAAAAAAAGTAGTCTTTTAGGTTTGACCGAAAGTGTTCCCATACCTTAGAAAAATCATTTGGTCATGAAGCACACATAATTGAAAATCCTTGGTTTGTAGAAATAATATTGCGATCATAACTATTCCATCCAACTCTTCTGCTGTTTATTTCTATTTTTCATTCATTTTTAAACCACGTGGTCGCTGGCATGATGGCCACCCATTCGAAAAGGACAGTACTTATGTACAATATAAATCAGGTACAGTATGCGTGTTAATGAATTAATCTATATTAATTAGAAATATGTCATCTGTTTATCAACAGAACACTATTGCAAGAGTAATGATTCGGGGCATCACAGTAGTTATCTATAAAACAATAGTGTAAGTGCAAAATCCCTTAAAGCTGGGAGTGTTGACTTTTGGTATGAAATTTATTAGCCAAAAAATATATCATCAGATTAAAATGACAACATGACAAGTGGGTGAAAAACCCTATTAAGGTGTTACTAACGTCTTGTCCAAGAAGCAAAAATGCAAATCACCCCATACGTAAGAGAGGAGTAAATTCGAGTCTTTCAGGTTGACTGTGTTTACAAAAATATGTATTCATGACTTCAAATATAGTAAAAGTGACTTTGTTTGAGACATTGTTGATAGACGTGTTGCGTGGCCAGGAATCATCACCAAGCATGTATTGCACATTTATGTACAATAAACTATAAATTTTGAAATCTAGGCTACAACTACACATTGAATAAATTTTAGTCAAAATGTATTTTGCACGTAGGGGAAGTGTATTGGAAGCATTACTCGTAGAGAAAGGGTGGATGGATTCATCTCTTTCTGATTGTTCTGCTATGTCACATGATAGATTGGTATATATAACTATATAATAACATCCAGCAAAACGCAAAAAAATTGTATGGCATTTGTACAACGTCGGCCCAAAGTCTTCGACGCTGGACCAACATTGTACAAATGTTATACAAATACTTCGTGTTTGCTGGAATGCAGTACGAATATGCGCCATTCGAATATGTAACAAAGTAAGAATTATCATTACAAGTATCACACAACTGTAGATTAGCTGTATGGTTTGTCTCCCCCCTCCAACCCCCCCAACCCCCCCCCCCCCCAAAAAAAAAACCCCCACAATCACTAGATTTGCAGAGAGCACATGTAATAGACAAGCTAGTCCTAGAAGGGTCAAGTGAATGACTAACTAGTTCAGGATAGGTGGATATACTTACGACCCCCCACGACCAACCAGGATCAAGTGACGAGAGAAGGTTCACATGCTGTCACTAACAGATCCCCATAATCTACTGATTATATCCAATAAAAAATAGTATTGCATAAGTCTGAGTATCAGGTGAAATACCCATTAAGTACCAAGGCATAGTCTCAGGTAATGAACATATTACGTACCAAGGCATACTTTTGTGTAATTAAAACATTGAGTATCAAAACACAGTCTCCGTTATCAGAGATTACCAATACTGTGTTATGTATTAGAATTATGCATCAGATCGTCGATACGTGACAGATATGATACATCAACCCTTAAAGCGCTGACATATTTTTATATAAACCATGGAGACCAAAGGTTTTTTTTATCTAGAAATTATTATACATTTCTAAGTTAGTTTTTTGCGCTTCATTTGAATACATAGGTCTACGGCCATGAATATTTTTGCTTTTATAGCGTGGAATCGACTTTAGACGTCAGAATCTGACGTCTACAGACGTCAGATTCTAACGTCTAAAGTCGATCCCCGCGCCGTAAGGGTTAATACAAATTTTGTAAGAGCGTTCACCGTTTGAAATGGTGACTGGGTGGTACACCACTAATTGATTGATTGAAATTTCATCAAATGTAATCTCAGATAACCAGGCAACCATAAGGTAGGATACTCATTAAGTATCAACATTGTGTTAAGAATAAAACCGCTCAGTAAGTGTCACAGCATATTATTAGATATCTGATGCAAAACTATACAATATTCAGGGCTTACAAGCGGATACAAATAATAATGAATGATTCAATAACTATGACAAAGACAATTTATAATAATTCCCTTTAATAGGTTTAACTTCATAGCACGATATGATTGATAACACCTATGCTGTCGTACAAATGGCCAAATTCTGCGGTTTGGCTGTGCAGTTTATGTTTAACAACCTTGAATCAGATAAATAGATACGCAATTCATATAT